>LOND01001443.1:62715-86090 GCA_014220965.1 Paragonimus kellicotti | reverse complement strand
AGTGATGGATATTTCCACAGAGACTGAACACCTGCGGTCAATTGTAGGTGATGTTCAATCTATTAGAAAAACCAGAATCCCCTACTACTCATCAGTGATGGATATTTATTGTGAGGTTTCAAATTCACACTAACAACCGCTGTCAAACAAAATGATGATGGGAAAATTACACATAGGTTACCGGCTCGTCAACAAGTTTTTCTGTCTATCGCTTGTCTTCGCCGTATTTGTATGACCAATGGGATGTAGCGAATGTCGGGGTCGACGAGTCGCCTGGAAGCATTGTGAGAGGAGACTGATCCGAGGACTAGTCGTCCCTGTTTCACTTTTCCTAATCCGATGGCCTAGGTATCCGCCACTTTGACCTGCGGTTTCACAGAGTTGCCAAAGTTGCGACTTCTTGTCTCGGTGCTAAGTGATGTTCGTTTTATCAGTATCGCCAACGTATGCTTTGTCAATTTTTGCAGGGAAGTAGAGTATATTACACCCAATCGTTCATGCGATTAAACTGGATCTTTGATTTTGCAATCTATTTCGAAAGCTGTCTGTTAGCCTATGGGCAATTTCGACTCTTGATTTCCCCACAAATACGTCCGGCTGCCTACGAGATCTCGTTTGTGGTACGTTTTTGTAAGGCAAGGTGATGACCTTGTCTCTCGTGTAGTTAGAAACAATATTCGGTCGGGTCCTGGTGCACGCGTTTATGAATGGTCTGGGGTAGCCGTTTGACGTGAATAACTTATACATGTGTTCTCTATCCCCTTTTATGTAAATCAGGCCTATTGCAGTGGACGGCTACAAGGCGAAATAAGATCCACAAATCTGAAAATCGAACGACTGCCAATTAAATTCCATAAAATGGACGAACAGGAAAAAGAATAAGCGGCCGAAAACAACAGATCAAATGTGAGGCAACTGAAGGTTACAGTCTGAAGAAGAGATGTAGGTGGGGTTTTGTCTCATTTAACGCTTGCTTCTCCAATAGCGCTATTTATTCGGAACCTAGAGGTAGTGCTAATTCTACCGCTGACAGACTGTGGTTTGAGGTGCAAGCATTACTAGACCATGCACAAAAATCACCAAAAGAATCGTGACTACAACGGTTTACGTGTTCTAGCACGCTCGCAAGTTTTAGAAAAAATAAACCGTAATTCAGACCCAGAAAACCATAAACTAACCTGAGCCAGGTAGTATAAATACTGTAACACGGGGGCTTTGCGTAGCAATAGACCATGATTGATACTTTCGGCCAGAAGAAAGCAAGTGATAAGGTGGTTTGGATTGCCAGCTTCACCACAATGTGGCCGTAACGAGAATGTGTTCAGACCACGATAGCTTGAAAATGGAAAAGAATGAGAAAGGTGGGAAATAAAAGATACACCCTTACGCTGTGCACACGTAAAAGACGAAAACTGAGCAATATTATCGCATGCACGACCAAAACAAGTGGAAATATATAGAAGAGAACCAACGGTGAAAAATCTGGGCTTAAGCTGAATTTCAATCAACCACCGTTTGTTCTTCCTTCAGTTTTCAGTATTCTCGCCTTTAGCATTCGATGTTTGTGAGAGCAGTTCTTTTGTAAAGCGAACTGCCGTAATATCACCCACAGCACTGTGCACTGCCTGGTACATTGATGACGCTGCAGCCATTTTTAACAGTTCTTTGTCCACGAGAAAGAGGCATTCCTTGCCGAGCTGCTTTCACAACTCAGTATGATCGTTCTTCCAGTCGTGTTGGAGTAGCAGCTGACAAATTTTATGCGCCTCATTCCTGTAGTCCAAACTGTTGAATTAAACAGCATTATTATTTTGAAAATGGTCAAGGTTGAAAGTGTTCTGAAAGAACTCTACAGGTTTTCTACTTTACTCGACTCGCACCAGAGAAAAAGGTAAATAAATAGGCTAAGTCACCATATTCTTTGATTTTCACACTTAAAAAAATTCTCACATGGAAACATGATTACTGGATAAGACAGAATTTAACAAGGATTTTACGAAGCACTGAGTTGATGAAGTCTCCATATCCCATTCTAAAGAAACATTTGGTTCTGCAAGTAGTCATCAAAGTGAAACTGTTTTATACACATCAGCATTGATCCCTCGAGCCAACCATCGAAGAATCGCCACTTGACCGGCATTTTGCATAAACAGCAAGAACAAAAAAACAGACTGAAAAATGAAGGCAACTGTTTACCTTCGCTTGGCAATCCAAACCAAAAGCATGTTTTTAACGGTTTATAGAGGAAAACCGATGAGAATCCAATGAGACATTTGTGTAATTTGAGAACTTTTATCAGGCTTTCTCCAAATTCCACGACCCTCAGAGATGTATTTCAGTCTTCCCCGAATTTCAGTTATCTCAAAAATCATGCTCACATTTTTGCTAAACCGTGTGAACGTTGATAAAGATAAACACAGAATATTAGTGGAAAAGTTCACAGATCTCGATAACAGCTCATAATTCTTTTGTGTACGAAATTTGCAAAATAACAAATGACCAGTAGCATAGTTGATGCGAAGAAATTGAATTGCACACAGACGTTGTTATCAAGAAGTGATAGATATTTCAACCGTTTCATATGCTTTGTATAATGTAAAACGGAAACCTTAGTACCTCATGTAATCACAACCAGACGATAACTTTCCACTTACATTAAGGATGAGGGGATACAGGGAAAACTCTGTGAATTAGCGATCCTTGAAAACGAAACAATCTGAGATACGTTTTGAGGAACAAGAAAATGATCACCTGGAAAATAGTGAACCAGATAGAATGAGGTACGCCTCTCAAGATATATCAGACGCCCATTCCGAAATTTTCCGGTTTAGAAAGAGATAAATCCAACAATACATTCGTAGTGCTGCAAGAAAATCAACCACGGTAAAAAACAACAACATAGACTCAAGGTAACCGAATATGTCACTGCTCAGAGAAAACCCGCTAGATTAATTGATTGTAAGCCACCCACAAGGTGCCCATCAAAGTAGATAGTCAATTCACGCACGACTTTTCCCACCTATTGATCGCGTCGTGTAGTAGCCATGTCACAGGAAGAATGGATAAAATGAAATCACATGGTCAACGCTCACTTGGGAGGGTAACACGTGACCACAGACTCTCGAGTGCACAGCTTCCCGGGCATGGTTGGATGATTAGACTGAGTTGAAATGTCACATTTAGCATTTATCCTAACCGGAAGACGTGGGAATGAAAGCCAACCTAGGCTGTACAAGCAAGGCTGACACGGAAGTTTTTAGTGTGCAGCCCACAAACTTCTGGCATACCCAATTCATATAAAATGCGTCGCCCTCACAATGTAACGGACGTATACGAGCTAAATAACAAAGTGAATAAATAATTTTTCTGTTTGAGCCCCGGTAAACGTGGTTCAAACAATCCTTGGCGAACATTGACCATTCAGTCAATCACAATATCTTACTCGTCCCTACATGTGGCTTTGAGTTAGCCAAGCAAAGTTCTGTTTTCGGAGTTATAAATTTTCCTGGAAATCATTTTAGCCTTAATAGCAAAGACCAACTTGCCGTCCGACTTAACAAACAGTAGCCTGTACATAAACTGAACAACCGTCACCTTCTACAATGAGACTGATCATGTCACCTATGCAACTTTCTGAAGCAGAATTGTAATTCACTGTTCCAGTTTCCACATTTCAGTCAGCCGCTAATTACTTTGGCTTTTGTAGGTTAGCATGAGGAGCTCGATGGAAATAGGTGGAGTCGGATAAACGAATGGAGATCACGTGTAGGGGCGAGCGGGAAACGATGATTGGGTGAATGATGTGCATCAACGACCACGAATACAATGTTTACCGAAACGACCATGGCAACAGCAAATTGCTTTATTCAGTATAGGGGATTTGCTAGTGAGCCAGTGCACGATGACCAACTGTCTGAGTGAAGCCAGTGCGGTTCACATTAAACGGGGGTGCCGCATATGAACCTGGACAGCGCTACAAACCGCCTTGCTGATTCTTTGTCTAACCGCGTAGAACAATCTGGGACGGTCCACACATCCGATGCACGTTTAAATAAGATGGTCAGAAAACATAAAGCATGGTATGAATTCAGTTTATAAACTACCACGTAGCCAGTGTAAAGACAAAAGCAGCTGGGAAGCGCAGAGATGTATCTGAGTAGTGGGTGATAATCACGACTTAAAAGTAACGAATGAAATGATCAGGTCAAGAGCTTCCAACTCAAGTATCAGAACAATCGAAATGAAACGTTTGGGATGAGTACCCCAAAAATTCGGCACAGAGTTAGGAATACATACAACATGTGTGCAACATCATAGCACACACATTCTTGGTCAAAAATAGGCAGCAGTAGTTAGTAATAGTTAGCTGCCTCGAACCTGATAAGGAAAGAAAATAGCTCTCGATCGTTGCACTTTCAATCTGCACTGGCTGAATGTTTATTCACTCAGAGTAAACAAAACGAGTTGTTGTTAATGACATTACATGGTCCACAATACAGACCAGTTACGTGACTACCGTTGGATATTACTCATTCATTCAGTCGAAATTTCATTCAACACAGCATGAGACAACTGAACAAAACATGCTGGTCATGAAGACTCAAAGTTTTCGATTGATTAAAATGTAGGAGGCCGACTGATAAGTTACAATTTTGCCATATAAAACTGCACGTTAGAGAACGCATACGGAGATCCTGCAGGGTTCAACGACTGGGCCGCTTCCACCGTGTCAGGTGATGGTGATCAGAACAGTAGGTCACTGCCACCTGGTTCACTAGAATAAACGAAATGGTCTTTCTGGAGAACAACGTTTCAGCAGAATGAACGCTGTCCACTCAGAACTGTCGAATGTTCCATCATAGTGTTCCGAACGCCCGACAAAGTTCTGTGTGAGAGATCAAGTCGTTCTGCACGTAAAACAGACTATATCGGGAGAATTCAGACTGACTGCCTTGTTCATCGACATCATCAGTTTCAGTTTTGAGTCGTACCTGTAGTTACCGTGACTATCAGTCTATGAAGTAACCGAATAACAAACGGGTACGAACGCAAAGAAGAAAGCTAAGCAAGGCAATGAAGATGAATAGGACATAACGATCGGCAAGCTTACGGTTGCCAGCTCGCCACTGACTGCGACACCATGCCACGTTAAACAGCGCTTTGGACAGTTAAACTTTCCAAACAAGCAGATGGCATCTACCGACCATGTATAGCAGTGCAGGTAACACTCTCGTAGCCCGTAACCACGTCATTGCAGAGACGCAATGTCGTTTTTTTTTCAATCATCAATGGTGCAGCGGACGTTCCGCCGGCAAGTGAGATGAACGACCCGACTAACACGTACTGGAATCTCACTATATCGATTACCAGTCACGAATTTGCATATCTTCCAAACACGCAAGTGACGTACTAACGTGTTACTCGCAGTCAACCCACTTGACGCAGACAGTGGTGGTCTGCAAACATCTACCACACCAATGGGCCGAGTATCTATTCCAAAGAATGAGACGGATTTTATGTACACACCGTATACCAACAAATGACGAACATTGGCGAATGAACTATGTGCATACGCAGCAATATTAAGAGCCGATGTAAATGAGGCTATCAGTAGTTTCAAGCGGCCAGGCCGCAACAACAAAGACACAGTCTGGCGGATAAGTGAAAATCCACCAGCGGAGGAGTGATTGGTCATCATCATAGCAGTCATGAGCCTGACCAAAAGGTACTGTGGCTCGGGCTGCCGCTCACCTCAACAGTGACGTGGAATATCCTAGAAGAAAACGTTACTAAGAAGGTTGAAAATTAATAGAAGTCTAAAGAAGAACTAGAAATGGTATGGATGCAGGTACGCCATTGACTGCGACACGCCGCCATCTCGGATAGCGTCTCTAACCAGCGGTTTGAGTGATCACGAGGACCCCATCCAGGCAGGCGACACCTACCCACTTTGCTCAGTGGAGCAGTCAGGGTCTTCATATTTCGTGACCACGTTGTTGCTTGACCACCACGTGGTTTCACCCAACTGTTGGTGGATCTCAGTATATAATGCCCGGTACGGTAAACAATCAGATGGCATACGGAGTACGTGACCAACCATCGCAGGCTGTGCAACGTGAGTAGTTGACCAATTGATCGCGCATCCCGAGCGTTCCGGAATACGCGCCGGCGAACTGCCACATTGCTCACGCGATCAGTCCACTTAATGTGGGCTATTTGGCGGAGACAACGATGGTCAAATACAGCAAGCTTGTTGATATCTTCCTTGCGAACAGGCCACGTTTCCGAACCATAGAGCAAAACAGAACGCACACAAGCATTATATACTCTTCCTTTCAGCGACAATCGAACGTCTTTCGACGCCACAGATGACGCAGGTTGACGAAGGCAACTCGGAATCCTGCCTGTTCTTCACGTATCTGACTTTCTCTGGGTTTAGTGAGCCGACGTAAAATGAGGCCAGTGAGTAACTTGGACGCAACAGATACCAAACTGATGCCTCTGTGGTTGTCACATAGACTTCGGGGCCCTTTTTGAAAACGGGAATTACTGTTGACAAGCACCAATCGCGAGGCACCTCTTCAGTTCCCAAATCGTCTGGAGGAGTTTTGTCAGTTCTGATATCAACCTCTCCCCGCCATCCTTGAAAAGAGAAGGAGATGAGGTCTGGTCCAGGAGCCTTATTACGCTTCAATAATTTGAGCTCTAGGACCACTTCTGCTTCCGACGGAGGGCCGTCTGGAACGCAATAACTGACCATTCGGGTCCCGTCGTCCACATGGTCTGGTTGAGGCCAGCTGAACTGTTCTTCAAAATGTTCAGCCCACCTGTCAAGTCGACGCGATTGATTGGTGATAAGTGAACCATCTTTTCACATATGGTCTCACTTACACCGACTCGACGACCAGTACAACCACGGATCAGGGAAAAAAGCCTTCTGCAATTCCCAGATAAAAGGCTCTTTCCATCTCTTTCGACTGTTCGACCAAGTAGTGCTCACGGTCTTTGCGCAAGCTTTTAGTCAGCTTGCGTTTAAGTTCTCGACGGTCGTCATCATATTCAGAACCAGGTGGGATCGAGCGACGCTTGTTCATGAGGTTTATCGACGCGACGGAAATCCAGTTCTGTCGCAACTGAACAGCTCCTTCGGAACATACCTCTTCACAGCATGTTTTCATAGCTGCGGCGATTTGTTCCCAGTGTTCGTTAGGATCTTCACCTGACTCGAACTGGGCAACTTGTTCACCAACGCCTTCTGGTAAGCGTTCTTTACACCCTCATCGCTCGAATGCCAGTTAATTACTTTGCATTTACGAGCGCATGTCCTCTGGGCAAATGACAAAACAAAACGGGCACACAACAGCATGGTCCGAGTCCAGGTGGTTGCTCCAAAAGGCACGACAGTCCTTAACAGAGTGGCCACCTGTAACTGACTGCTATATGATCCAACTGTGTCCACGGCTGAGAAGCACACGGAGGTCTCCATGTAACACAGTGCTTCTTCCTGTGTTGAAATGCGGTGCTCGAAATATAGAGACCATGGGATGCACACAGCTGCAGCAGTCTGTCGCCATTGTCAGTGCGTTGTGCCCGGACACCAAACATACCTCCCAGCCGCTTCTCGTCCGGGAAAGCCGACCAAGCTGGGCATTCAAATCGCCCGCGGTCAGTAGTGCGACATACAATCCTATGAGTGTAACTGCTTTTCGTCTGGCTGCTCCCCTTTGGCCTGTCTGACAGGGTTGAACCTGGAAGGACCGGAGTCCTAGTCAGCATAGCCCGCCGGATCAAAACAGCACACAAGCCCGACCACCTCGTCAAGGTAGCAGTATAGGTCAGGAAGAGTGAATGGTAGTCAGCAAAGGGAAGCAGGCGAACAATATCAAGAAGCGAGTGCACCTGCGTATGAGTTCAGTGAATCCACACCCGAATAAATTATACCCCAAATGGCGTCTGAGGCCCATTGTACAACCAATCTATATGAAGAGCAGAGGACGAGGATATAGTCTCCCACACTTGTGATAAACAGTGTTGTGGCAGCAGAGTTAGTTCATGGAACTTATAACTGTACGGGTAAAGTGAGGATGTATCTATAACTGAGGAGAAGCAATTGCCAAAAACGCAGAAGCAAATCTGAAAACGTAAGAGTAGAAACAGTAAATGCTAACCTTAATGTCTGTTCCAACGATTTCCACAACTACTAAGATGGACAAATATAATCAGATTACCCTTCAAATGTTCCCTTATGCGATGTTCAAAAGTTTTCTCTCAACAGCTACCACGGTACACGTCATTCAAACAAGTCAATCCTACACTAAATGAACAACAGCGTATCCACGACAACGTGCATGAGAGAAACATGTACAGCATTGTTGCTGAGCCAACCAATGGAATAGGCCGGTATCTTTGAAATGTGTTCATTTGTATTCTTCTCCTGTGATAAGTTCAACTTCGTTTTTTTATTGCGTTATTCTTCAGTTCACTAGCTCATCCATCCTCTCCCAATGTGCTAACATCACCATGACGTTGCTGCAATCCACTTCTTATTATGATCGTTTGTTGCTGACTGATTACGTCTTTTAAACGGATTAGCTTGTAGGATTCGTAGGAAAATTACAGATTAAAGAAAGCTGGGAAGAAATGTACACTTTAATCTGTGTTGGACGGTTTAGAAAGAAAAGACAAGTCGGAAGTTGGTTCCAGTTTCAGATGATCACAGCAACAGATGGACAGCGAAACAGAAAATCAGAGGATCATGAGCGGAATGGAAAAACAACCATTGTTTATCAAGCACAAACAAAAATATAGTAGATTGCAAATGGACAACGCAAACAGTGAGAGATCGAGGGCACCTTCATTCTAATGCAATGATTCTGATGATCAAGTCATCTGAATACTCGGTTTGGTGCCCCATGCACCAAGTTCGCACTTAGATTCAACTGCTGACGGGGCAGCCACGAATACACTTTAGTCCTAAATGTTTCATGTGACCTGCGGGATGTGGAAGCTATCTGTACATCGTATATGTTACTAACTTGTTACAAGGAAGGCGCCACCAAGAAGACGTGTTCATGTTAAAGCAACAACCCTCTACAAATTGCCGTCATCACCAATTGGTACTCACTGGAGCAAATGTGTTGAAGCCGCGTTGTTCTACGAAGAGCACTAGGACATGGTAAACGACCTAGTGACGAGACTGAAAGATGGCATATTAACGGTCAAAAAGGCAAAGACTGTTTTGTAAAGGTCTTCTGTAGTACTTAATCTAGCTGTGGCTTGCGCAAATAGTTGGCGGATGGTAGTTTGCAACGATTGTGACCAACTTGGGTAGTCAGTGTTGAGATAGCCTTGAAAAATACTGTAGAATCTAGTGACATCTGGTCCAGAAATCCTTGGTGGTCACGAAAACTGAACGATCAGGGTTGGCCTGCAACATTTTATAAAATACAGTAGGTTCATACAGTTATCATCCCATAACGCTCGTTCACTTTGGGCGTTCATTTAGTAAATTTAAATATTCCTTCAAACGCAACTGTGCCACAATCGCACGAGAACACCTGAATCAACACAGGGTTATTCTTTTCTTCAGCTAACTGATATGAACTCACATGGATGTAAGTATGCTTGTCTTCGGATAAACGTTGAAGACAACTTCATGTCAACGACACAGGCTTGTTGGGCAGCATCACCCGTGAGGGGTGATGTCAATGGCATAAGGGGATGATAATATGAACTCTGACCTAAAGGAGGACAGGTTACTTTGAGCTTAAAAAAATATGACGATCTACGATTTTGTCTAAGGGGCTCCAAGTCTGAGATAGATGAATCGACATGACAGTCACTAGTTTACCAATCGTGTTGACCAATAAATACACAGGTGGTACTATGTTAGGCTAAGTTACACAATGCGTTTAATCGTCACTGTTCTACTCTACTTATAATGTTCACGTCATGTAGGATAGATAAAGTGAACGATAGCGTCGCATTTAGAAAGAGTGAAAGAAAGGGTGATAAGCTGAACATATTGGGAATAACTGGTGTACACAGCATCCACAGCGGGGTGCTATTGAACTTAGTTTTTCGAGTTTTGCATGAATACGGGTTTTTTAATGCTTATTTAAGCATATATCATTACAGTTTTGGTACACAAAAATCAGAGCCCCATTGATGCGAGTAAGGGATCAGTTTACTATTACAAACTGAACATACTTCATATCTGATCACAGTTTTCACATTCAGATAAACTTACCGAGAGCCCAACACAGAAAAAGACGTTCTAGCTCTATTTTTCAGCATGTTCACCTCACACGTGATGCATCTTGACTTCCACTTCAAATGACAGGGTAGACACAATCAAGTCATACATCTGTTAAAATGGTGCAAGATAAGATACCACAAATATTGATCACAGGCGAAAAATATACCCTGCCAGAGACAACCAAAGAAGAAAGTACGGATGGGTAAGTAATTCGACAAGTTGATGAACAGACAATGAGCGTACTTGCGAAACCGGTTGAGCTGACTGAGGTTCGCATACATGTAGTAGATGTAGTAGGAATAAGGTGGATTCTCTTGCTGTGAGTAATTCTCGGGCGTGGGCGTGAAGTGGTTGAAGGTGACTTTGTCCGATTTGGATTCATCGTCCACGGAGTCGAATCCAGTAACATATTGCAGGAATGCATGTAACTCTGGGTGTGATTTGGGGTCGGCGGTAACCTCAAAAAGCGGTTGAAACACGTTGGTAATGATGTCCTGAGTAAGTGAAATGCGTTAGAAGGCCTGTAAATATGTGCATATATCACAAGCCATGAAGGTAAGAGGTGCTGTGGTAAGATTTCGCAATCATTCTTAGAAACGACAAAAAGCAGACAAAGTAAACTGTTATAGTCTCTCTTGTTGGTGACCACGCTCCGGCTGTTTGGTTTCCCAGACATAACTGTCAGCCGCCTCAAATTGAAACTCCAAGAATTAATTTACATCATAGACAAGCGCACTAATGTCTAACTCTGTCAATATGATCGTTAATGGCGATTAGTTGTACGAAGACAACCAAATGACAAGAGAACCAAGTGTCAACTGCAGTCGAATAGAGCCTGCTCGAACAGATCAGCAACAGAGCCAAGCAACAACACAGCTGATGGAACTCAAAGTGGCTATTCGGACGCTGTAACGTCAACAGTATAATTAGTACATGATTGAAGCACTATTCATCATCATAGACAGCAATACATCAGTGGTTCACACTGATGCTTAACTGCCACACAACCACGAAGAAGAACAAAGGAAAAAAGAAACTTATATAGAAAGAAGAAAAAGAGGAGGGAGGGGAAGTGGACCTAACTACTAAAAATAGCTACGTCTATATTCAAACATACAACATCAAGGCGCCTACACCTTGCACAAGCTGTAAGTGAAAGTAAGGCGTCATCAGCAAGACAGCTTCCTTACGGCTTTCACTGCCCCGCATCATTAAGTGCACTCACTTCACAGACAACTCGGCCAAACAACGACAACATTCACGCCACTGAGCTCGATTAGCCGCCATCTCACCTAACGTCTCAAGCCACCGACTCTGTGAGTCGCGAGGGCCCCAGCCCGGGAGACGAACCCGACCTACAGTGACCAACCCCTTCGTGAACGATTTCATTTGTCTACGCCAGGTCATCATCTGTCCACCTCGCACCTTGCGCCAGTCGGCCGCAGCGTCGGCAAAGAGTGCTCGGTTGTACAACCATGAACACAACCGACGTAGCACCATTAAACAAAGTGAGAGAAAGAAGACAATCTAGGTTGACCTCCAGATGTGATATAGTAGAACACACACACTGTGGTTCCTGTCCAAGCTAGTTTGAATTAAACGGACGACCAAATTTGTTAGATGTAGATCTACTTACGAAAATACAGTGGTCCCACTCTCGACGAGATTCACTTCAGTCTGTTGCCTATGACTCATCCATCGAATTGCCATATCTTAAAACACTAATCCACAGTAGTGACCACCATAATAGTGTCAGTCAGTTAAAAGGGAGTCTCTTACCAACCGAGATTCGTATCGGTCTCCGGTCTAGTCAAACAAATATGTAAAGATATGGAATACAATGTGTAAACAACACAATTGGGTAAAAATTAGCGAAAGCATTAAGCTTGATGATAAATACTGTTTCTCAGCGTCAGCGAATAAAATAATGTAAAAGGAGCCGCGACGTTATAATTTCGGTGCTCACTGAACGTGTGGCAATAAAATAAAGCATAGTTCCCATCAACAATACAATTATCTGAGCTCCTACCAGCATTATGCACCACAATTGACGATGAAATGCACGCATACAGACCACACAATATATGCGTATACTTATTTATAACAAACATCAGGCTGATCCGAAGATACAGTGACAGCGACTATCGTTCATTTCAACAGTGATATGGAATAACCTGCATGAAAAAAATACCAAAAAAGACAAAAACGAATGAGACAAGACAAAGGAGGACTGAGACTGGTAAGTACGCAAACATGTCATTCACTGCGGCACAATCTCATCTCAGATAGTGTTGCCAACCACCAGTGATTTGAATGATCACGAGAACCTCAGCGGGGGGGTGACACCTACTCAGTTTATTCAGAACAGTCAGACACTCTATATTTCGTATATAATCGTACTGCATCTCTGACCAATTGTTTGTGATCTCCGTGGATACTGACCTCACCGGATATACCTGGAGAATAGAACTACACATGAGGAACACCCAGGCGGTCATCCGTAAACCTTCGCTTTGTTTACGGAGTGGGCACACGGCGACCTAAACAGATTCACGAATTTCTATAGAATCTTTTTTCGAAGAGGATAGCTCTAGGAGACGTTACGATAAACCGAATCGAAAGCGGACTCGAAGTTCAAAAAGACCACGACTGTCAGCTGCCTGGGTGTCAAGGCTCTAAAATCCGTTGCAGAAAAGAAGGGTGATATAAATGTTCTCGACCAGCATATTCTTCACGTATCACAATTTCCTCGGACTTAATGAATTGAAGCTAAATATGTCCAATGAGTAACTTGGACGCCAGAGAGACTAAATCGATGCCTCTATGGGTGCCACATAGATTTTGGGCCCTCTTTCTTAAAACGGGAATAATCGTTGGCGAGCCTCCAGTCTCCACCTGAAGCTCGTTAAGTTCTGAAACCAACTTCTTTTCACAATTCTAAGAGAGAAGAATGAAGAGACCTGCTTCCCAGGATACCGCTATATCAACCGAATCGTATAAACGTGATCGTGAGTATTGTAGCTATGTCGTGACCTATCGCCACATTACTTCTAACATTCGGTATACAAAAGCCTAACGATATTTTAGTATTTCGAATGGAACTGACAAACAAAACGCTGATTGTGTAATAAAGTGCAGTGACACGAATAACACGTTGAATCAATGCTCTCAAGTTATGTTTCCAAACCTTAGCTTACGATCGAGAACTGCAGCACACCATGACGAATATAACATAAATTAGCCGTAGGAGTAAACCGCCAACCTCGTGAGTATAGGCTGTATGATTCGGTTTTATAAAACGCATAATTACAACAAACTGTCCAAAGTATTCATTAAGGTGAATATGAATGAGACTGAAATCTAGGTTACGTCAAACAGGTTGACTCATGTTGGCAGCCACTCTACGCTTATCTCAACAGTGAAGGCAAACGGTCCGCGGTATAGCTGACTGTGGACAGAAATGTAGCAAGCGAATCCAAGGATCAAGCGCCGGCCTGTTCAGACAATCGTCGGTCTGCAATAGTACTCACGCAGAGTCCATACCAAACATGAGCAACACATCAGAATAGCAATGACTACATAAACCAAGCAGCCACTAGAAAGTGGGATGAAGGCAGAGAACCTTCGGGTCGACAGAACAGATTCAATGACCGCAGTCTAACGCAAGACGTAAGCAAATTGCTGGCGTGGGTGTTCACATCCGAGGAGCGACTAGATCAATACCAACTTCAGTGAAAGCAGATAGGGCGTTACTCACACTTTACTTCGAATGACTGACGGAAAAAAAGCTCTCCAGTGTAAACTGGACCTTAAGTTAGTCGTTGAAAGTAACAAAAACAGGTACAAACAAGTGCACAGCACTCCGGTCAAACGACTTCTGAGTAAACGGATGAAATTGTAGCCTGATCAGTGGAACGAAGTAACACAACCGGAAACTTTCAGAAGAATGCTACCGTTGTAAATGTACCATCACACCTACATTGTGTATTACTCTTACGTAGTTTGAGCAAAATTAATTCAACAAGACCATGCTAACGAAATGTGTCTTAAAACCTATAACGCTCATTATGAGGCGAATAAAACAAATCGAATGTGATGGACCTCTTCAGTAAGAAACTCCCAAAGGTAGACAACCCAATCCAAGAACACTCGTGAGATACGAAAATGATTTCAGTGAATAACTGTAATAGACAAAAAAAGCTACCGAAACTATGCAAGAGACATTTCTAGGGACAAAAGTGAGTCCGGTCTCTTTCAGGAAAAACTAATAAATTCGGTCTGTTGGATCAACCGAAGGATCTGCTTGCGGAAGAGAGTGCAACGCTCAGAGCTGTGTTGACAAAACTATGGAGTGCATCATTGCTCCGCGGAAAAAGTCAACTTGTTCTCAAAGTGTAATCACATTGTTGCACAGTGGTGTTGCTATATGGTGTAGCGTAGACCAGTATGTTGTGTCTTTTCTATTTCATAATCCAAGTCCCATATAAGCATCAGTAATATTTAGCTCGGTATGTTTGTGATCACCCATTAATGTATGCTGACTTAGTGGAAATAGCAACAAGCTGCAAGCCCGATAGTATGACGCAAGTCTTTCCCCACAAAAGTGCAGTGTACATAATTGATGTTAGAGTCAATCATGACTTACACAATGGTTTATCTACGTCTTCGTGTCACACTAGTCACATTTACGACACCTGCGTGTAACATTACCGTCAATTTAACTTGACCTAGTACGTTTTGTATATCGTTCAAAGAGGACGATATATACTACACGAATAAAAAGACGTGATATTATTCTCTACTACTAATGTTATTTACACTACTTCAGAAAAGAAGCTAGTGAGGGTGAAAAGGATAAAAAATTATGGCAAGTGCAGTGTTGTAGTCCATTCTACAAGAAGCGTCACGGACCACAGCGTGTCTGATTCTCGAGTGTTCTCAAACGGCTGCATTTAATCGCATTTTACTGGATGCCTGCTAGAAAATCGAAAGAAACAACCAGAAACTGACCACCTTATCGAAGCACATAATATGAAACAGTGGGTGATTAACACGAAAGTTAGTAACAAAGCCGGTCAAAAACGGTTCGCGAGAGAAGCACACACAAAACACGACTATTCACACCTGGAAGCATTTCATCGAACCTTTGGCATGATACACATCGTAGAGCCGTGGAATTTGTATCAGCCAGCGCACATTGTCCGAGTAAACTCTGCAATTTATAGCCCATTTGGCCAAATTGTCCCATTCGTTAATCGATCGGCCGTAAATGGATAGACGAGGTTCCGAGTTCTGGTATTTGGATTCTTCCAAATCGGAAAACACTTCCTGGGTTGGATTGCAAAATAAAAAGAAGAGGATGCTTTAGCAGTGCCAGATGGACTATCAAGCGAGCGGCTAGAGAGGTAGACAGAACATCGAAATTGATATGCGCAGAAGTGAAAACAAGAAAATCTGAGAAACTGCAGCTCTTTCTTAAAGCGAATCAGAAGGATGTAAACGAACAACACAAACGATATGACGACAAGCCTTCACATCTCGATTAAAACCACAACCAGATTGGCTCGATTGTACAAGTATAAGAGAAAGCCTACTATAAAATTCAGACAGACCAGTAGTAAGTGTAGTGATTTTCGGCGTTTATAATCAGTTCCTCTGTCTCAAACAAGAATGTTGCCCGAGACGGAATTACATTGAAGGACCGTGGCGGAGAGGATATATCCGACGAATCAGTCATATACAGTCAGCTGAGTGCGGCGTCAAATTACACATGTACGATTTCATCAAACTTGGTATCTCACTTCTGTATTTAACAAAGTTTTATTTACCATCACTGCAGTCAGACGTAGATCACCTGAAATTGTGACCTCCCACTACGAACGGACCTTCGTTGACGAGCATGAGAAAGAGTACTGACCACGAAGGCGGAAAGGAACCGTAGGCTTACACAAACTGTATCGTCCTTCAAAACAGTCGAGAACGACAATTTCCTTAAACGTGGTCGCATGTTGCACTAGATAAACATCTATCACAATCGTGTTAGGAAGTCAACAGTAGTCGACTCCACCTTCGTGGGTAGTTGATTCTAAACTGATAAGACCATTCAAATGAGCTAGATCCAAAGGAAGACAGCTGATGGACTAGAATCAACACTAACCCAGTTACAACTGAGATCAAAAACAGATTAAGTGACCCAAATTGTTTTAAGGAAGAGGACACACTGTAACATCCGGTACGTTGGAGTCTAACACAAGTTCGTACAACAAACATCTTGAAAATGAACCCAAAAAGAGACAGCAAACACAAAACATCGATAAAACGACAGCCGGCCACAACAGATCTCTGGATACTCAGAACAGCAAGCACATTCCAAAATGGATGAAAATAAAAATGGCCAATCTGACGACACCAAATACTTCATAAACCGAAATTCATCTTTCCCAATCGTCAAGCCTATATTGGAGACAGGCCAAAGGATGGAGTACACCAATGCTTTTATTGTTCGTTCCGCGTCAGAGAAAAACGCTTTCTGAAGTTTTCCGAGGCTTCAATCAAGCGTGCCAACCTAACTTTGTGTTCATAAGCAGTTCGTGTTGACTATCCAGTTGAACTAGTAGCTCAGCATGATCAAGTAATTAAGTGACGAACAGCGCCCATTTGTTTACTGTTGTGCTGTTGTTTTCATTGTAACCTGGTAACATGTACGTGTGTGCACGAAATGCTAATGCAGTAAACACTGCACGATTTACGTCTTCCGCCTATTTTGTCAAAACTTCTGAAATGAACTAGTCGTTTTGAAGCCCGGTAAGGCGCACGAGTGCCGTTTTAAAGAATACAAGGGTGGAAGATAAAACACCTGGATGAAATGGGCCAGAAAGCTCGTCCCGAAAGCCAGAGACTACATGTTTTCAGCTCATTAGATATGGGGAAAATATTCACCAGAAAAACAAAGGAATAACTGACGGAACAACAACTGGGGAGGAGAAACAATGTAAAGGTCACTGTGCACCACAATAAGCCTCCTTCGTGTGTATCGACCATCTGTTTGTGAATAAATGAAGTATAAACACTTTCATTAGAAATTAAGTTAGACTTAAACATAGGATGGCTGGCTTATGATTACAAGATTGACAATGATCACCTTAAGTGTGCGTACACAAAAAAGGCAGGAAAGACTGACATAAGAAATGATAGCCGCGTTATAAAGTAAGCAGTGCACTTGCTAATAATCAACGATCACAAAACCCAAATAAAAACAAACAGGATTTCAGCTCACTGTTAGAACATGGTCACATCGCACCCGAAGTATGCAGTTTTAGCTTACAACAATCGCAGAATTATAACACAATTACGAACATAAGCTGTGGGAAGACTAAGTCGCTCGGCAGATAGACTGACTTCAGAATAAACAAGACTTAGATGTGAAGCTTTCACATGATTTACTTTCAACACGTGGGCAAAGAATGCGCCATCAATGTAGTTGTCCGTTTTGAGAAACACCTCCCGCAGTTGGCTTTGACCAATTGGATTGTATTTAGAATTAAACTTGTCAAATCGATGGAACGTATTTCGATCCTGCAGGAAGAAATCAAGGAAACGAATGAGTGTAAGCAGCAACAGCTACGGCGATGATGATGTGTATCAACTCGGGAAAAAAAGTCAATTTGAACATTGCACACATTTGGTCGCAGTTATCACATTTGGATAGACATTCCAGTTCAGCCTATTCCGACAAAAATCATTAGAACCGAGTTTCGTTCCTGTCAGAGCTTGTTAATAGTGTATCCGCTTTCGACGGCCAGAGCTAGAACTCTGGCCACGCTTTCATGAGGCAACCGTGTTGACCACTGCGCCATTGACCTCACATTAGGCACGACCGAATTATCATATGTGAACGCTCAACCACTTTCATTCGTGAGCAACGAGAAGAGTCGATGGGACATGTAAGGCAGCGTAAGATGACAGAAAACCTTAATGCAAACATGTAGGTAGATAGTAGGTGGCATCAGGCTAGATGGTATGAAATATACGATAGCTGTCGTAAACACCGGAAAATTACGTCGAATGAGCCACGTAGTCAATATGTTCCGAGGGAACTTTAAACCTAAACCTTGAGGTAAACTAAAGATACAAGCTCGCATGACCTCGTTGACCATTTTCAATTAATTCAGGAGACCAGTGACCAGTCACTTCATTCCGAACAACAATGTGGACATCAGGACGAAAAACTGACGCGAACCTTATTTAATGGAGTAACAACTAAACGCAACAAACCATAGCTACAAGAAAAAGAAAGAGAACGTCTCCACAAGCTGTTCAAGAAAAACGGTCATCCCACACCATTCATAAACTAGTGCACCAGAACCTAAAATCATGTTGCTTTCAACTATACCAGAAATAAACGACATCTTGGAGTCAACTGAACCCACTATGAGGAAATCTAGAGTTAAAATCGCCCAAAGGCCAAAAAAACAGACTTCCAAATGAAGCTTGCAAGCTCAAAGATCCGGTTGAACTGTACGGCCGAGGGGATTTGACGTATACTACTCTCCGTCAGAACTGTGGCTAGGCTGAGGACACGTTTTCAGGCCCTAAGATGGGCAGACCAGAAACCACACCTTTGGTAATACTGCGGGAGCATACTTCTGCTCAGGTTAGGGTTTACGGCGAACTATCTGACAGTTTCAGCACCAGGAGCGGCGTACGTCAAGGCTGTCCCCTTTCACCATTTTTGTTCAATTTCGTCATAGACGAAATAATGGAGGACTGTCTGCGGCACTCACAAGATGCCGGCGTGGACCTCCTACCTGGTGAAAGACTGACTGATCTTGATTATGCTGACGACAAGGTATTGCTGTTTGACAACTTTCAAGCGGCACAAACAACGCTGGACGCTATTTCGCGTTCTGCTAAGTACTTCGGAATGCGCTTTGCAGCCTCAAAATGCAAAGTGCTTCTGCAAGATTGCTGTGATTACGTAGATTTAATGTTAGATAATGAAGTCATGGAGGTTGTTGACCGGTTTGTATACCTGGGAAGCTGCATCAGCGGTGGCGTCGGAGGTGTAGGGAATGAAATAGAAGCGCGTATTTCCAAGGCTAGGGCGGTGTTCGCTAATCTGAGACACCTATGGCGACAGAGAGGTTCTCTGAAGCTTAAGGGTCGCGTATATCAGACAACAGTGAGGGCTGTATTACTTTACGGCAGCGAAACCTGGCCGCTCAGGGTAGAGGACGTGAACCGTCTCCAGGTATTTGACCACCGATGTCTGCGTTCAATCGCTCGTATCGGGTGGCACCAGCGAGTAAGCGCGTGATCAGATCATCGCCTTGCCGCCTTGCAGTTTCTGTAAGCCATCACCGGCTACATTGAACAATGCGGGGTGGGGCAACGTTCCACCGACATGCGGAGTACGTGCTCAATCAGCGAAGACAGTGCATTTAAGCTACCTCGGTTATCAGTCGCAAACTTGCGTATTTCCTATACACGCGCCGATGGATTGTCGCATTGCTCACGTAGTCAGTTGACTAAATGCAGGCTAACTAGCGCAAATAACGGTGGTCGAATATCAAGAGTCTACAGGAGTCTCACACGAATGCGCCAGGGCTTTGAACAAATGAGGAGAATTAAGCACACAAACGCACTGCAAACTTTGTCTTCAATCAGTAAATGGACTTCTTCGTTTGACCACCTATTCTAATGTGGATTTAAAACGCTACCGTAAGTACCCAATCAGTGTTTGCCTCTATACTTAACCATAGGTACATATATGGTGATCCATAAATATTCTGGAACAAGACAGTTGAAGAGCAGAAGATAAAATTAAAACCAAAGACCACGGAATAATCAATAAACGTTGTGGGTTAACGGTTAAGTAGGGAAAAATCGGTTGCCACGACAGTGTTCTGTGAACTTTCATTCATCGCAAAAAACTGAAATCGTCTCCCCTGAGAAAGACATTTCTAATACTAAGCGTACGCCAAAAATGGCAACAGTCATGGAGCCGGTCACGTGGTTCCGGCGAATGCTGAACAACGGAAATATATAACTAATATGGCCACAAATCTCAGGTTACGGAAAATAAAAATCTACAGATTTCACATCACAGAGCATCTGCTGTCACGTGACACGTCAGGTATTACTTGAGGTTTTTTAAACGGAAACAAAAGCAACAATCGAGGTGCTCGGGACTGAAAATAACCGTGTGACTGATAGCAGATGTAAGAATCATTGAGTGACCTACAGATCAATACACGAGGTACCGCCACATCACTGAAAACCGCATCAGAGTTCGAACCCATCACCAAAGACACATGACCGTGATGTCGTCACAGCTAGTGTTAACTGGATGCAGCCATCGTCAAGGGTTAAAACCAGTCTTTCATTGAGTTCGGGGATCAACAAAACATCTCATTCCTGAGTGTGACCGTACAACAAAAGGAGACTTGATAAATCATTTGTAGACAAACATCGAATAGGCATGAAACCACATCGATATCTTTCTCGAACGCAGCTAATGAAAGCAAACGAGGATGCAAAGCATAGGTGGCAAAAATTACAAACGACTCGCAGTTGCATGGGAAAACTCGCTAGCATAAAAACTTAACGACCAAGTGAATGTGGCAGATTGTGAGATGCCAGCGTAGGAGCCAGCTAATCGCGCGATCCTAGAGCCTTTTCAATCAAGCACAGAAGATGGGTAGGGAATTACAGAAGGTCCATCAAAATAGAACTTACGGCATGCACGTCAAGATTGTCGATGCTCAGATCGTACGGAGTAACGCCAATTTGATCGATCAGCTGAAAAAGTGCATATGACAATATGGTCAAGCGATTCTGCTATAAAACGGAACATTCTTCGCCGTGTTTAAAAAAAAAAATAGCAAAACTGACTCAGGGAGTCGCAGTCCTAGTTAAGAAGGCAATCAACGGAGCTAAAACAACGGAAATTCAGCAAAATAGCATGTTGGAAAAACTGCATCATTCATTTGATAATATGTCACTTTGTAACGGATCTAATAATCGGCCATTCCGAGGGTCACACAGAGAATCGTGCTAGGTGGCAGTCTTAAGCTTCATAGGCAGGAACAGTGCCAGTGGCTGGTACGTGATAAACCAAGTTCGTACACAGACGGTAAGTGGTTACAAAAAGACAGTATATGAAACAAGCACCTCACGGAAGCAATTTTTCCAAAATTTCCAATGAGTAAAGAATGTCGTTGATCACAAATTAAACATTATCCACATTTGAGCTCGGATATCGCAAAACAGATAGACAAGTCAACATTTGAAGAAAAACGGAGACACGATCAAACATTTATAAAAAGGAATTTACACCAACACAAAGCACTTAACACGCAGTTCGAACAAGGATATATGTACTACTGATGAACCCGAAGCAAAAATCCAAACTCTAATTAACAACTTTTGTCTGAACGTAAAAATTGAGTAACATCACAATGTGCCAGTAATTTTGATACGAAAAATCATAACGACACGCCTACATGCACACGTCAACCATGAGCAATGCGCACGTACAACTTGTGTGTATGAAACAACAGGCATCCAGACGTGCAAGGTGAAAATAATTCGGCTCAACAGTGTTCACACTGAATCAACCGTGTGAGTCAATCAACCCAAATGTATGTAGACAGAGGCACAGAAAACGTACCTGTTGCAAAGTCATCGTTCTGCCATTCTTGTCTAAACAGACTGGCACGTTGGCCTTGGTCCGAATAGTTTTCTTAATGAACCGCAGCAAGTGTTTTTGATTCATGCACGAGGCAGCGTGCAAGTGAGTATCAACCTGAACAGATCCATGAACATTTAGGGTGGGGGGAAAGCGATGAACGTATAGGCGTATTGTGGGAAAACGTGATGACAACAGTAAGCAACAGGTAGAGAAACCGAGACGACAAAAATGGAGAGATTAAGTAATTGACCAAGCAACTGCGAATTCTAAGATTATGTTAACACAATCTAGTCCGCCAAGAGAATCGCAAGTCGGTGGGTACTGGATGTCAAGTTGAAGCCCGAGTGACTCACAGTTAATGGTGAGAAACGTTCGAAGAAATCGCAGTTATGCAATCGGAGCGATGGAAAAGTTGCCATTTATCCACTGAGCTGTCCATGAAGTAACCACAAGTACGAAAGCAAAGCGATGACAGCTACCTGAATCAAACTATCAACTTGATTATTTGTCTACAAGAGATAGATAGCTTGATGGCACGTGTCTGAATTTAGACAAAGCGCCTACCTATAAATGAGGCTTCATCCCTGTTTTTTTTCCGTTCCTTAGTCATACATAGAGGCGTTTTTCTTTGAAAAAAATTGTGGAGAAACAGTACAAATGTTCACATTAACTAGAACAGCTCTGAACAGTCTCGGGGTAAGTAGGCCACCAATGGGAGCAAGCCGTCATAACGAACAGCGTACTTAGCCAATGGTATACATGAACACATGGGTCTCAATCTGTTTGTTTACTGAGCTGATGGACGTCTCGATGAATGAAGTGCCCGATTAACCCAGACTGTACGCCTTCTACCAGTTTATCACGTAGATGGATAATGAACTTTTACAAACAAGCATCCAAGTGAATATTGCACAAAGTTGATGTTCCTCAAAAATGGTTCACTTGTCGAGATTTTCTAAAACAGATTTTATCATTTTGAATTTTACCTTTTTTGGTCCGAGGACAAAAACAGTGCCAGCTGAAGGTCAAAGCGCCCACTTCCTTTTGGGATATTGGGATTCGCTGTTTCTCACTTGTCGAGATTTTCTAAAAACAGATTTTATCATTTTGAATTTTACCTTTTTTGGTCCGAGGACAAAAACAGTGCCAGCTGAAGGTCAAAGCGCCCACTTCCTTTTGGGATATTGGGATTCGCTGTTTCACACCTGTATCGTTTCAACGAGAGTTAGTAATTTACAGTATTAGTGGATAACGCCGATGATAACAATGATCATCACATTTAATGCGAGCTACTCTACGGCATAAATGATGGCGCCTGCTGAATATCCGACGATTCGGCGCCCCAACCCGGTTACATACCTCAACGATGCGCATGCTTCTATTTGCAGATGACAGCGCGCTATTCGTTAATTATTCTGCAACTGA
>LOND01001443.1:35504-62615 GCA_014220965.1 Paragonimus kellicotti | reverse complement strand
ACTCGCTGTTGAACGAAACTCGTGAATCATTGGAACAAAAGAGAGATTCCCATAGAGAATTCTACAATATTCGTAAGGTGAGTTTACTAACTTTGTATTTTCACTTATTGAATTGCGCAAACGTATCGTCACCTATTTTTGTGTGGTCACGAATCAGTGACACCAATAGATTGTTTGCTGGTACATTATTCTTCCCGTTTCGTCACTTTCATCATCCGGGATTTAATTATGTACCTGTCATCCTATGTGAATGTTTATTTGTCTGTATGGGAATGTGTCTACTTCGGGCGGACGTTGACTCTGGTCACAATTTATTCAGTGCAGCATTTATTTCGGTCACTATTGCCTTCGCTTTCGGTTTTCATCTTTTTTTCGTACTACAGAGTACTAATTGTCGACTTCGTTTATATATTCTTCGAGGACACCTTTGTCCTATTACACTTTTAATGCTGGTGTTCTCTTCCCACTTGGAGTAGAAGGCTGACTGCTTTTGACCACGCAGTGACAAAACAGTTTCCAGGTAGCACAGAGGTTTTTTTCAGATGTGCTTTGCATCTTCAAAGTACAAATCACTTGGGTAGGACTGCAGTCGTTACGTAGGTTTAATGTTGGATAATGGAGTTATGGAGTTTCGTGTATTTACGAAACTGAATCATCAATGGCGGTGGCATATAAAAATGAATTAGAAATCCGTATCTTTGTGACTGGAGCATTCTTCGTTGGTCTAGAACATTTCTCCCTAAAGTTTTGGGGTCACATGTTTTAGGTGACTGACACTAACTTCCTAAACCTAATGCATAAAAGATCTGAGTGCTCTGTGTTACGTCCTGTTGGCTCGTCTATCTTTAGAACTGTGTTGCCATCGTGTTGTGGTCCATGTAACATATGGGATGAATCCGTCTGTCCTGCAAATTCCATCGTACACACGGTTGGCGGCATCCGAAACGGATTAGCCTGTCACAGTGACCGAAGCCAGAGGACGCCTGCGCTTCAAACCATCACCCCAAGTGGCTTGCGCTGCACCACTTGTGGTTCCACTCACACACCACGTATCCGGTGTAAACCCGAAGGAATAAGACCAGTAGGTGTGTGAGTGAGGCCTTTGTGTCCAGCCGGCCAATGCTGGTTAGCCAATTGAATGGCTAGCAGGAAAAGGAAACCCTTATCTCTCGGAAAATAAACAGAGAGAGACTACAATGACAAGATCTAAACTGAGAAGAAAGATATGTAAAATGTAATACAAGAAGCATTTCAGTATACGAGTGAATGTTAGTGCATGTTAGTGCATTCTAGAGCGGATGAAGATAAGAAACAAATACGTGACGATACGTTTGCGCAATTCAATAAATGAAAAATACAAAGTTAGTAAACTCACCTTACGAATATTGTAGAAATCTCTATGGGAAACACTCTTTTGTTCCAATGATTCACGAGTTTCGTTCAACAGCGAGTGAAGTGCAAACTTTGAACCCAAATACATTAGTCTGCGATAGCAGAAGGATTTCAATGGACCGTCTGCAACAAAGGTGCGCAAAATCTCATAATCTGTAATGTAAGATGAGAGACAGGGCACCACGAATCCCAGTGATTGCCAAGTGGATGAAAACTGGTCAGAATCATCGGGTGGCAGGACATGCATCACACCTTTACGGAACTCCAGTTTTACTGGCATGGGGTCAGGCCAATAAGACACAGCAAACGGGTCGCCAGTGGTTCCGGGAGGATTGATCGGATGGTCTGTGAATGGATGAGATGATGAAATAGAGAGAAGGCAGTTGTCAAGCGGAACAAGAGGGAAATAAATAAAGGGCACACGTTAGTACCGAAGACTGCAATGCAGGATTGTGACATGTGATGAGCTTCAACCACCTGAATTGTGATGGCAGCTCAGAATGTTTTGGAGAGAGGAGAAAACAGCGATGGTTCATACATGCCGAAGAACACAAGGCAAATCCATACAAGCATCCAACTACGGGGTCACCGAACATAGCATATGAGGAGGCTGAAGGTTGAAACAGCAATAACGGAGTTACTAGAATGGGCTGAAACCCGAACAGGCAAGGGTTACACTAGAGTTTCAAATCAATTGGAGACATCAAGATTTGTGCACATGCCACGGAAGCAAGTTTAGCCGATTAGATCATCTACGCTGCATGGCCTGCACATTATCTGCCAAAGGATAAAATCGCGTTCCTTAAAAGTTGGTGATGATTCTCATCGGAATGCAAATGTCGGACTGCAAACAATAAAAGGCGGTTTCCAGGAAATAAATGCTGAAAACAAACCTGAAGAGAACATCTGCAACACATTAGAAATGGTAGCAGAACAATTAATAGAAAGATGCTATCCATCATGTTGAAAACCGTTAATATTCCCTTAATTACTCACAGACCGTCTAATAAATCTAGCCAAGGGCAAAGGAACAGAGTACATGAAGACTTGTTTCCCGAAAGGTCCAACTTATCGAGACAAATTCATCGGTCATCACAAGCTGTTCGGCTAGACGAATATAGTTGTAAGACTGATTAAAGCAACTAAAGCCATATATATATATATATATATATATATATATATATATAATAAAGGTTAAAGTTTCATTTAATAAAAGGCCCAAATGCACCCAAATGAAACTAACGTAGACCAGTCAGGGTATAGAATTTTCCAGATTCACAAACCTTAGGCAGAAACAAATCCCGAGTCCGTCCCTGATCCGGCCATGCCATGGGTTTATTGATCACACTTTTAATCTGCGACGAGTCCAGAAGCATGGGTACTCATTCAGGCAGCCAGTAGTCATAATCTTTCTAGAGCTCAAGTCTGCCTCTGGTGCGATTACTCATAAGGTTCTCTCCTTCGTGAAAGAGTTTCAGAAAAATGTTAATCTGTTAAGGTCATTGTATGCTTATTCTGAAAGCTGGGTGAGAGTTTGCGGATAAATGCCTTGAGTGTTCGGCGATCGGTTTAACACACTTCCGTGATTAAAAAACGTAGGATTCACGGATTTCACGCCGAGGTAACGCGGTAACTGAATACATTAATCGTCGTGTTTATTGGTTCAACAGATGAATTTTTCCAGTCTCCGTTCGAAGAAGCAAAAATTTAAAACAGTTCATTTGTGCATAGGGAAGCAATGGTTGCGTGCAGAGTGATTCACATACTGTTCGATTCAGTGTTCCGCTAGAAGAACCATGGAACATCACCCTGTCCCGAGTGGTAGCGCAATTAACGATATAATAATCAACACACGACGAATTCTGAGAAACAAATTAATAATTCATAATAGTGCTTAGAGTAGTGTCTGCAAGTTCAGTAACACTGCATGAAATTAGTATAACTTCGCACGCTGGTCAGCCAAATCGACCGTTATTCAACCACACAACCGGACTTATTGTTCTCAAAAGAAATAAGTACAAAATCTACGGTTCCTATGGCGATGGTCGGACCATTTTTGGCGTAAATGATCACGCCACTGACTAAATATGGATCGTGAAACCCGTACGAGTCAGCAATAGCGCATCCTTGAAAAGTGAGACTATAAGAAATGTAACGTATCAGCAATCGAATCACTAATTTGGCTTCTGCTATCTCACACATACACATCCCATAATCACTGTAAATGTACCGGCCGGATGCGTAATAAGCGAAAGCAATTTTTCATCACAACCTTGTCTCCCATTATTTGGGGGACACCTTTCGAAAAACACTAGGTTACTGGAATATACCAGGCGGATGCTTTCATGCTAACCAATAATACCTGGTCCGTACACGATGCAGTTAGTGATACTGTGGTCTGGTTTACAAAATGAACAACTGCAACGCACGAAAGTAGCCAGTGACAATTCTGTGGCAAGTACGTGGGTTTTCAAACATCAAGCAGTTAAACACATTAAGTCGTATACTTTCTGTGTTCCACGTTTATGTGCGTACATTAAAACACAAGCGACTAAGACAGCAGCGGATAGGAACAGCAATCTACCTAACAGAAACTCACATCAACACGTACAGCCTTCAAAGACAACATACCTGAACCACAAGACAGCAACTACCGAAAAGCTATTCATCAATGGTTTGCTTTCTAGCCAGGGGACGAAGCGAAGGTTCCTCAAACAACGATTGCTGATCGGTTCAATATAGACGAGAAACACTCCAAAACTAATTCGTAGTGGTTACAGCAGAAAGAAAAAAACACATGCCATCCAATAACATTTTGGTAAGTCCCAATCTAGATGCAAAATTTAAAAAAACTACGAGTCGTATTCCTGTTGTGAGACACGATCAGCAACTACGTGAATCACGCAACCTTCTCCGGCACCGGCATGACTACAGAATTTCATGAACGAACTTGGGTTCCGAGTCCAGATGCCCCAACCAGTTTACCAAGTATCTACATGCTCCTCAACATTTGGTCTGGTGAGGATTCATGATAAGGGCAGAAAGTGTAAGGTCTGATCAATTGAAAGTATCCGGTCATCAGAGGCTAAACTGGGTTGTAAACTCTAGGCAACTGGTAACCAGAACAACCATGTATTTCCAGATTTTCAGTTACTTCTATAATCACACATCGGTTAGATTTTGTGTCGGCTCTAGAGAAAAACAAGTATTTTCCCTAACTTGAAGAATAATAGAATTACATGGAGAGGGACAACTCAGAGCAGGAATTGAAACGCAAACGTATACAAAAAAACGAGTTTTCAGTACAAAAAGAGCACCAATGTTCACCCACTTCTCAATACCATGTACTAGACCACACAACTGAACACAACCCAGGACTGGGCCCATGTCATTCAATGACTGAAAGTAATCAAGGAACAAGAACAGTGTTCACGGGTTTCACAACAGCATGCGAAAGAAAACCAAATGTCATGCCAAGAATTTAAGCTAGGATACCTGGCTGGCAGATTGATTCGTATTTCACAATGTTGGGGTCGCGATCGCAAGCTAGGGGGAAGAGAAGACAAGGTGCAGGCGATGAGGACGGAATATTGCCACGATTGGGGATATGACCGAGTCCAACTGGAGATCACAAAACGCACACTTGGGCATCACCACCTCTTCGACTTCTAATAATGTTGACGGAACATACATCAAACTAGCACAGAAATGTGTAGCTCTCGATAACCTGCGTCATCTGCGGTGCTCAGCGATCGTCGAAAGAAGAGTGGAATCACGCTCATGTACGGTCCGTTTTGCTCGCAAGCGTAGCCAGTTTGCAATGAAAATGAGGGAAAAAAATCGGCAGTGCCTCCGCTAACTAGCCCAAATCAGATGGAATAATCGCGTGAGCAGCATGGTCGTTTACTGCAATGTACCGTCGAAATCTTCATGAAGTCGGCATTATCAGCAACTGGGATAAGCCACGAAGAGAACGAAGTGGCACAAAGTATGCCGTCTATGACTGTTTCGTTGAGTAAACCGGATAGCTGTCGTCTATTCGAATGGTGACTTCGCGATTTTTCAGACAACTGGCCAGAAACGATATCCGACATGGCAGCATGACACAAGAAAGGGTGTGTTTACATCCACATTGTAGCTTCTTATTTTCACCACCTTTAATCTGCTTTCTTTCTCTTCTGATAAATTATTTTTCCAGACCAGTCCTCTTCACTGTAACGATGAATGGTAGTTCCAACCACACCACATCCGACTCGGTTCACAGCGGTTAATAACAGAAACGTATTCGAGTCGGTCGCAAGCGAAAAACTAAACGATAACTCGAACGGCAAACACCTAACCAAACAGCAACGACAACCCGCTTTGTTGATAGATGAAATCCATCAAAATTCAAGTGAACAAAAGACACTTAATGAGACTCATCAAACGTGGCCAAAGTGAATATTAGGTTATTCTAATGTAAACAGAGCAGCGGTCAATGTGGACGAAAAGGTTTGAAATCATCAAACTTCTCTGACCATACGTCACAAACCAGAGTATCGTAATCGGACAGACTCTTAGTTGTCATGAAGGCCATGTTAAGTTGATGAAACCAATCTGACATTTGGAAAGATAACAGCGCATGCGATCACTGCACCGCAGCTTGTCCTCCTTGGCTTTCAATGTAAACACGGTGCATTTTGTACATAGCGCCTTGCCATAAGTTTCACTACCTAACCGACATTCCTCCTGCAATAACGATTCAAACCGGCATGCTCAGATAGCAATGCGAATTTATTTAGTGGTTCTCATGATGCTTTTGACAGATCTGTTGGGATAGAACAATGTGCAGTAGCAGCCAATCGTTCAATTAATCTGGTGGTGTGATAAATGTATTCAACTAGGAGATAACGATTGCCCCTCGTTTTGACAATCAGGAACCGAGAGTATTAAACGGAAAAATTGGATCATGACGTGGCGCGACAGAGTGCGCATCTCGATAGCACATCGGGCTGCACTGAATGGTGGGAGGATGAAACTGGCAGTTATCTATAACAGATGATTCGACAGGTACAAACCTGATGAACGTAGTTCATCAAGTCGAGGTCGGCAGTTGACTCCAGAAAAACGGTACATGTTTTAATTCACCATAGGTTACACACTACCCTGTGGTAAAAGCCGTTGAGTTAGATGCTGTGGTTTGGAACCCTGCTCAGGTCTGGGCGTCTTATCAGTTTCTATAGCCAACAAACAGCTGACAATTTAGGAGGGTTAATCACAAGTGCAAATCACAGATGTGTTGATTTTTGTGATTGTGATGATGATGAATAGAGAAGCATCAACTACTACACCAGGTAAAAAACAACATTCTTTATACTTCAATACAGAACCGAATACCTTGAAACCAAATGAACGGGATCATCGATTCACGTGTTGCAAGGAAGTACATACTCCTAACAACCCGTGAATACGGCTAACGCACTCAGTCGCTTAATTAACAGACGGTTGCAACCACAGAAAAAACAAACGCTATTTCGGAAAGAATGTTACTGACAAAAAAAATGGTTCATTTGCTGTTCTAGTGGTAATACTATGTTGAGACAACCGTGACAGCAACCAAAATGTTTATCATTCTTCGTAAATCGGCAAAAATTTGTTTGATTTGAGTATTCCGACTGCTGGAAGTGCCATAATCATGTCCGCTAGTGAATGGAGCTACTAGCCGAATGTATAAGTTGTGTTAACTAGGAGCAAAGTAGGAGTGAGGTCAGGTGATCGAGTCAAGGACATCATGAACTCCTGTATCCAGCGGCTCTAGTCGGCAACGTTAATATTCAACAGTGTCTCAGCTATAAAGAAAATGGATATTACGCAACAGTTCGGCATAAATTCAAAACTCCAATGTGCGACTGAAGAACTGTACAGCCAAATTACACACAGGAGCCTCAACCGTCGACTGGCAACGCGCGGAGGTCCGATTGTCAAAAAAAAATCACTTTCCGTGGTTATCTACAGACTCACCACCAAACGAAATTTTACAAGTTAAGCGTGGACCGATGTTACTGACATATACAATTTAAATGGCCAAAAATCCCAACGACAGTCATCAGGAAAAGGGTGTAGCCGTGAGATGTCGAATCTTGACCACAGCCGAGGTGATCGGAATTCGATTTGAATAATCCAGCCGTGTGCGCATAGAAGCGCTTTGTTCAGGCCTTGCGGTTGCCATGGCCCACCACCCACACCATGACCGATCAAACTGTCACGGTTCCAGTTGCGTCATAATTGTGACGCCAATCGTATCAAAACGTTGTCTCCATGTCTGTATATGACGCTGTTGACTTCAATTGTTCGCCTTGCTCTGATAACACTGTTTCATATGAACGTCATGAGTTTGACCTTATGATGCATAACCGAAAACGAGGCCGTTCGCTGCAACGTTTTCCTGATGTTACATTTAACCCGGTAACCGTCGAAACGCATGTAAAAAGGACGGTTACGGCATCCCTTTGATCATACGATTGCATATACCTTCGTCTCCACAACCGTTCGGTTCTCATTGAACCCGTGATCGGATTTAGATTTGACCTTAGTTTCCGGCACACCCCGTTACCCAAACACGAAGTGCACATTGGAGCATGTAGCCGCCATAAAAATGGATGCAAAGCAGTTGTGATATTGGTCGCCGAAGACTCTGAAACGACTACCATTTGGAACAAACATTGCAGCATATTTTAATGTAACACCGGTAGATATTTCCTCGATGGCAGCTGAGGACTGCGCACTCAACGTTTACTGTTACCCATGTTCTAGTTTAGTCAGTTTTCGTTAGAACGTTGCAAACCTAACGGCCTGATCTATCGAAATTCTTAAAACTACAGTTCTATCTAGTATAGTGAGGAGAGAAGTATTTTCTTCACTTCGTCCGGTATCACGCAACTGCATTCGTGTTAGTTCCAATGGAACGCAGGAATAAACCCCATGCATACCTGCAATAGTTACGGTTGGACTGGAGCAAACCTTGTAAGTTCGTCACTTGGTAAAAAACAAAATGTAGTGAAATGATAACCATGGAACCGAAGTCAGAACAACACTGTTGGGGAGGAGGGGGGAAACGAACACGACATTGTTGCTCCACAAAAACGCATTAAGTACTTTCGTACAGATCAAAAGTACTTATTACCACACCCATCTTTCCCTGTGATGTTGAAGGCTGAATGACGTAGCAAGAAAACGCCCACAGTCAATTGGATCGATTATCGCCTTAATTTGCAGAGAAAATGACATAAGTAACGTTCAGTGGGTGTATTCAAGTAAAATGCGAACAGTAGACGGGATAAACGGATCGCCCTTTTCAACGGAATGACTTATTTCTCCCTAGATAAGCTGCTCGACTGCTGCTTCGTTAGGGTTATTCTATAAGTGATCAAGAGTTAGATACATCCAGTGACAAAGTTATGCGGCCAACTACTATTTGTTATCATATTCCAAATCAACAAATCGATAACGATCATTTTTGGCACAAACGGACTAATTTCACCAGACCAAAGCAAACCTGATTTGACTTGAAAACTCCATGTAAAAAGAGGTATGCATAAGAATAGGAAACGGCCGCAACAGGGAGACAAATTCGACAAGTCATTACTAAGGCGAATCGATTCAACCCTAAAAAGGGCATCGACAAACAATCAGCATTTGATGGAGTTATCTGATTTAGTCGCGGGTGATCAGAAGCCATCTTGGCACTTAACGGAAAGCACAGATCTGCTAAACAGTCAGCTATATTCCATAACACAGTCTCTACCGCGTGGTATGTTGTATCGCTTTTACAGAATGTGAACATTGTCCAAGAAGACCGTCTCAACGGTAGTGTACGGAATTGAATGAGATAGTGTAACCGTATTCAATGGTAGAGGAAGAATACAATGCAGGTTAGGCAACAGGAAGAAATAAAAGCGGTAGGTATACGAATTAGGTTGATCGGGATGACATTGAACAAATGCACTCAACCGTCGTAAAATCTTAATCTGCACGATTTAGTATTACTCGAAGTCGCGTGCACATAATAGAGAAACGAAGCAAAATACGGAGACAAAAGTTGGTAAAAGTAAGTATTCCAGAATAAAGTGAATATATTTCATACAGGCCTACGTGGATGTGGACAGGAACTGCTGCAACTTAAATCGAGACATCATCAATCAATCTTAGATAAAGCGGAGAGCGACCGTCGCACACATCGGTTGCAGAGAACTATCTGGATGATAGCACACATCCGAGGAAAACCGAATCCAGCTGGAAGGCTCGGAAAACTGTCGATATCTGGTTAGAAAAGATCAAAGATTTTCCTCTGTCAGCTGCTTATATCAGAACAGCTACGCACCAGTACCAACTACTGGCGTACCGTTGTAAATGACAACGGTGAACGGCTATAAACACTGACAGTAGGTTAAGAAAAGTTTCGCAAAAAAAATCAACTGAAAAACGACCAGTACATCTGGCATCAGAAAACATCTCGTCAATTAAGCAGACTTAATACTTAGAGACCAAAACATCAACTAACAATATGCTTGTTCTCAATTATGTGCTAAAAACAATCGGACGCTGTAAGTTCTACGGTATTATTCGCAACATTGCGCGGTATGTTCGACAGCATGCAAAAGAGGTTGGAATTCAGTTTGACGTCCAAGATAACTGAAATCAAGCCGGCAATCGTAGGGCTAAATGATGGAGGTAACGATCGGGGTAATCCAAAAATACCACAATAGTCTACAGTAACTAAGATCCTCTTTGGCAACAAGGTCAACCCGCAACACCTATCAGAAAGGAATAGACCATAATTTTGGTCTTCGATGTTCAGTTGAACGCATCAAATGATATCAGCTGCGCGGTTCACCGAAGCCAAGCTAGCTGGAGTAAAGTATGAGACAGGCAATCGACGCCTTGTTGAAAGAAAACCAAAACAGTAACTAGTATGTTGATAGATATGGACCTTGTTTGCTCCTCGGAATGAGGGCATTATGACTTCGTAGTTGGAAGCAATAATGTTGACATTTTTTACTGGGCCACTTGAAAAATACAGACACGTGATGAAGCAACGATAGGAAAACCGAAAGAAACAGTCCTGTATGGAGCTCAGCCATTTACCTGTGACCAGATATCGTCAATGAAGTGCAAACATCCTCAGTTTTATTATTATTATCATTATTATTATTATTATTATCATTACGGGCACATTTGAAATTTATTAATCAAGCCATATACATTGTTGCACGGTTTTACGGTAACAAAAAGGATTTTTGATGAATAAACGTCGACGAAGTAGACCGATCAGAACATGCACAAACAATTTTGATCAGAGGGCAAGTCATAAATGAACGTGTAACAATGTCAAGCGATGTTAGTGTACCATCTCAAATAGGTTAGTTGAATGCTGACTTACCAAAGGCAGGTGTATGAACTGATTTGAACAACTTCTCTTGAGAATCCAGCAGCTTGAACGAGCCTGTGTTCAGAATGCCCAAATAGCGTGCAGGTGTTTTGTGGAAGTTTTGCAACGAAATGGTCATGTACGTTTGACGTAACTTCAGCGCCTTGATCAGAGCCTCCGCCGCCACGTGCAACTCATCCACCGGAACCTATAATTTGGAGGAATTGGTTTAAAATGAAACGACACACGGAGCAAAACACTCTGGTATCCAAAACGTAGCTGACGAATACATTGGGTTTTCAAACACGCATCGTTTTGGTTTGGCACCGGAAAAAAACTGCGATGAACAATCGAGGGTCTGAGGTGGACAGTGTCGAATATTGTTGTAACCTAGTGAACATATTGTGTCATGCGGTTGAGCGTTAACCAACCATTTGAATTATCTCAACTTGGCATGCGTGTATCAATGCCAACTAATCTACCTGACCAACCATGTGATGACTACATCACGAAGGTTGATGAATAAATCGAGCCTAGCTATCGAGTTCTTTTTGCACTCACGCTTGCAGATGATAAATGCTCACGCCTAGTACACTCGTTACGATACGCGACCTACTATATTAACGGTCTTTTGGAGTCACGATATACGAGAACCATACCGAGTACCGCTAACGGACGACAGGTAGGCCATTAATACGAGTAATTTCTCGGAAGAACGAAATTCATCAAAACGGAGTAGGGTAGACAAACGTACGAAAGCGAATAATTGCAGATAAAGGGCTTATCCTACATGGTGGTCTACTTAAGCATGGAGTTAAGCATTAGGGATCAGGCCGAACTGCCCTGGCGTCTTGAGATGAACAAAGTACAAATGACAGGTGACGAATGTTCCATAAACGATATTTGTCGAACTTTATTCAGAATGTGCACTTTCGGCCTGTCACTGTTTGTCAAAATAAAATGCTACTGATAAGCTATTGGGGATTTAGTTAGTATAAACCGAATACCATCAGAACGTGTCTCTAGCATTCACATTGCAGACGGATATCTCCAGCGAACATTTTTTGAAAAGAACTGTTTACTTTTAAAAGAGCTGGCCACAAAATATATATGAATGGGAACGTTGTGGTTAGAATGTTACTCTTCGCTCGTTTTCTCCGTTGTTGACGCAAACCGTATGTGGAAAAAGGCGCTCCATACGAAATTGGTTGGTTGACTTACAGACAGATCGTACTAGTGTGGCTTACAATCCTTCTTGAAAGTGGCCATTCTGATCAAAACGGTTTAGCTTCAAAGGTGTTCCACGATGTGTAGTGTTAAATGTTGTGCTGTGCCGATTGTGACCCGGAACGATGGCCTGGCACGAAAAATGAACAACAAACCATTTTTTTTCAGACGCGTTTGGTGTTCAACGGATACCATGCGTAGTCACAGATACGTTGGGTAGGCCGAATAATCGTTTTAGTGGCTACTTTCTAAGGAGATATCACACTGGTTGAAGATAGATAGATCAACACGGCAGATTTTAAGTGTTGAAAAGTTCACGAAGCATTTCACCCTAATAATGATGATTATGATGATGAGTCTAATACAAGGAACGGACGAAAACGAGTCATCATTAACACAAACACTTAGGGTAACCAGTCAGGTACAAACCAAAATGGAATAAAGTGTGACATAGTCCTCTTGAGGTCAACCTATTGTGAACAAAATGGGCGTTACCTACAATGAACCACGAGGTGAGCCAAACCGTATGGTTAACGTTGTAGTCTAGTAAACTGAGGTCAATCTACCTCATCCTGGCACACGGTAAGGTAGTAAATGTAACCTTTTAAAAGCAATTCCAATGTGTTGAACCGCTGGGGGAGGCTAATGTCACGTTCCAAACTACAGTGTGCAAAAAATGACATCAAGGAAGTGTATAAGAGACAGATACAGGGTAGTGATTCACCGACACTCCGACACTTTTGTAATTTGTCTGCTGGAAGAACGACAGCAGTTTGCCAGTTTGACTTCTCAATCCGCATGAAGTTCACTTATTGAAACTTACCATAGCCATCACTTCACGTGGCAGATTTTCAACATGAGACATGTATCAGGTGATCGCGATACACCGGCCGTGATATGCTGGTGAAATCAGTCATCAGTCGAGTGAGTGGTTCGCATACACGCAGCCGCAATCTCCCATTGGTTGTTACTATCAGTAGCGTGCCTTCACCGATGCACTCTAGGTTTGAGATACACTACACCTAGACGTAACCCGTCTCTCAGTTTTTGCACACATTGCCATTTGTAACATATCATGATTCCGCGTGAGTGAACACTGTCATTCGACCAGCATTGTAAGAAAAACAGTGGAAAGCTGGAGGAAACCAGACGTATCATAAAGCGGACTCAGCTTGATTCGTGGTTATTTCTAAAAAACGGTGAAGCCATGATACTAGCAACAACCGATAAGTTACGGCAGCTGCACACCCATGGCATCAACTAACTGTCGTCCACATGACTGATGATTGAATTTGTCAGTATGATACGGCCATTCGAACACATTGGTTAGGGCAGAACTTCACGTCCGAATGGACAAGATCTAATACCGGACGAGAAGTGTAGAAAAGTATATCCTCGTGGATGAAACGGTTCAATCGGAACCGATGCCTGAAGGTGAAAGTGTGAGCAATGCCAGTTCCAATTAGGGGTTCCGCTTTGGGCCAGCAGTGTACAAGCTACCGCCATAAACCAATTCGGATGTAGAACAACAAGGTTTCCGCAAACAAGCCAGTTAAGTCGCCGAGAAGCGCCAAACAAGAGAATGTATGTTTGAGACACTGTGACAATATATTCATCAAAAAGCAAGGCATACGTATCAGCTGCACCGAGAAGGCACTAGAAAAATGAAGTTCCGGCTCATATTCGTTCCATTGGATAAACGGTCAGGATATATTCAACTATTCTCTCATGGAGAACATAACTGCAGAGAGCAGAATTTGAGGAAAATGTTACCGTTTGATAACGCGCAAGTCTAAAAAATCAAGTTCAGCTCTTACACTGTTGCTCTCAGGCGCCATACTGTGGCCCACACGCAGTCGAGTTGCCAAAACTAGGCAGCAAGAACAGTCGACGTAACTAGGGTTGGAACCCTTGACCGTGTAATGGATAGAGGCCATCTTCAACTTTTAAGGATTTTTAGTGGTGGTGATATGAATGACGTGCGGAGGTTCACTGAGATGATTCCAAAAATCTCGCCTTTTGACAAAGAACAGGAAAACTACCAAAGCAAATGACGGGGTGCGTTGGGAAGCGGATTGTGCAAACTCGCATGCGGCGAGAGGCCGACGCAAGTGGACGGGAAGAAATCGATTATCACAGTTCATCCGTCAATCACCGTGATACCGACGGGTGAACAGGTAATGCACAGATAAACTCAATAAACGTGAAACGTACAACTGCGCACGTGCGTGTGTTCATGCGCGCGACGGGAGTCGCTGAGACCGGAGAGGCACGACCGATGACTAGGTTGGCAGACAAAAAATAAGCTGGTGTCCCAGAGAGCGAGAAGAAAAATACGACCACGTTCTACGGGGTGCAGAGTTTGGGACTTAAAGGAGCAACCTTCTCGACAAGTGCAAGTTTGTCCCAATATTGAAAAAACAAGTGGTTTGAAATGGCAGTCGGAAATGAGGCGAGGGTACAATACTGGGTAACACCGTATGTTCCTGAATTAAAAAGCAACCGTGAGAAAAAATAACACAACAAATATTATTTACAGCCAAGAGGACTGGAGTGCGATCGATACGCATCAAACGGTTTTCAAACGACCAATGCCTTACATGGTTCACACATGCGAACTACAGCATGCTGCATACATGCGTCACATAGAAGCATAAGCTTCAGAACGCCATTCTTAACGTACTCAAGTCTCTGCAGTCAGTCAAAGTAGGGAGTTAACAACCTACTCAGTGTGAAAAAATAACAATCGCTTGTGATGCATGAGAGGAAAACCCGTCTGTACTATGCTTCCTAAGAAAAGGGCGTAATGGTGTCTCAAGAAAAAATGGGCTACTGCGTCCTTGAGAAGAGTGCCAACAGTTGTTAGGAGAGGATTAATTGCAATTTGCGATAAAAGACGGCATAGAACTTGAAAGAAACGACGCCCTTACGGCCCGCTCGAAAATAGAAACAAAAAAGGGCCATGCTGATGATGTCGTGCATAAAAGGTCCGGTGCGCTCACAGTGCTCAAATGAATGCGCTCTTTTGTGAGGATAAGAAGGGTGGAAGTGTCGGCATTCACGTGCACACACGCACGACACTAAATCAGTCACGGTACCTGTAGACTGTCCACTTGTTCCAATAGACTCACAGAACCCATGGAGTGAAGATCTTTACCCTGTGACCGCAACCACGAGGGCGATCGCGAAAGCCAAACGAATCGGCGATCCAGATACGAGCTAGGAAATCACTATACAGGGGTGTTCCCTCTAGTCGTGCGAGGATTAATGGAAAAGAGCGGGTGCGATTAGTCGAAAAGGAGAATTAAGATAAAACATCCACGGACGAAGTAAAACAGCTGCTGGTATGGGATGGGAGGAGAGAGGAGGATATATCCGCAAAAACACTTTTTCCGATTAACACTGACCCTCAGAACTTATCACAAGCGAATTTGAAAGAAAGCTTGAATATAACCCGATATTCACAACAGGTTAGTGCAGTAACGGTCAACGCACTTGCACCATAGGCACAAGGACCGGGGTTTCCATTCCTGTTCAGATGAAGATATGCACACAACAGTGTAAGGAAGACGGATGGTGGTACTATGATACTCTCGAACAAGCAGACCAAAGTAGCTATTGGAAAATATGAAGAAAAATGCGATTCAAAAGAACAGTACAGTGAGAGGAAACGTTTTATACACACGAGATTCCCATTAACACATCTTCGCTCCAGAACAATAGTACGTGTTGTATCCCAAAGGATTTTGCGGCACTTTTGTAAGTGTATAGCAGTTTCAAGGATACAAGCAACAAGGAACCGTCGGTTACGACTGCCAAGCCGGTGGCTCAATATGTCTGAACAATGCATGCATGTGAAATCATAACAACTGAAGGAGAGTGGGTGAGAACGGGACGGCAAGCGTTTGCATGGTGATAAATATACGGGTCAAGGTTATATATATATATATATAGAGACAGTATATATATATATATATTTCCTGGACCTGTTCGATCTGTGTCTATTTTGTCCTAATCACGTGATTCCCATCACGGCTATCACGAAACCCTCGTTGACCTTCGCAACCCAAACGATGTCCACTCCAATCTAATGATTCTTTTCCTCGTATATTTCATCCTAATTACATGATTCACCAATACAAGTTATCATTAGCTGTTTAGGATCATACATCATCCTTTGTCACATCTTTTGATTGCCCATTCGGAACTAAATAATCCTCTACTTAGTAGTTCATCACTACAAACAGCAATGCATCAGAGGTTGGCACAGATGCGTAACTGCCACACAGCCACGGAGAAAACATGCTCTTGCCAAAAAGCAAGAGAAAGGGATAAAAGTTAATCACCGGAAACATTTCTGAACACAACATCAGCTAGCATACATACTGCCAACCTGTAAGCGAAATTAAAACATCATCTGTATCAGAGAAGCTGAACCAATGCATTGTAAACGGTTCGGAGAGGAAATACTGAAAACGAACTTGTTTGTTGCACTGTTTTCCTATTTGTAAGTGATGGAAAGTTTGCAATCCACTCAAGTGTGACAGTATTTACTTCCAAGAATAAGCACAGAGGAAATAGTGAAGCCTTAACCTATACATAACAATGAAAGCAAGCAATCGTTGTTGGGCGTGACAACGATCGTCAACACACACGCCTGCCCTAAGCCGTAAGTTCGATCAGGTGCACAGAGTGATTGTGCTCGACCAATGAGATGACAATGATGACTAGAGCAGGAGTAAAAATCAGTAAACAACCCAAGCTCGCCTCACACGTACATAATGGTCTTAGCTTCGGTCAAGGTGCACAAACAGATGTGCAACGCTGACAGAAACACAACTCGAGTTAACAGTGTTTTTGCCCGGGCAAGGTCGACCAACAGTCTGGCTGAGATGCGAAAGCCGCGTTTAAATGCGCAGGTAGTGGCGTTTAATGTGTAACGATCAAAATCTACGAACACACATCAGTGACGAAAATGGAAATGGAAGACAACACATATCTGTAGCTATTCTATTAGTCTTATACAAAGCGAATCTTCAAAGTTTCTGATCGCATACATTAACTCTGCAGCAGAACGGTTAGGATATAAAAATTTATCAGAATAAGACAGAAGATTCAATGTAAGTTAACTGCTTGAAAGATCACGCCTCACATATAATCCGACTGTGGCGAAAGATATGACGAACCCAACCGTACGTATGCGCATGTGATCGGGTCACATGTGACTGGGAATTCCCAGTGATTAACAGATGCTATACTGTTCAAAAAGATTTTCAACCGGAATTGGTGATCTGAAGACAGCTACCGCAGACACAATCAAACAATCCGATTACACAGATGGGCAGGTCGTAAATCTGAATCGGCGCATCGTTGACCGGATGCATTTATCAGTTTGATTTGATGACCACGTCAAGTTGTAAACAAAACCATAAGCTTCAGCGCATACACTGTTAGTTCTAACCTCAGAAAGTCGATCCGTTTGTATCAATTTCGCGGATTAACCTCCATCGTATCAACATGGGTAAGTCATGACCGAACCATTATTTGGTCAAGTGCGCAAGTGGGCAAAGTACGTAAGTTAATCATCCATACAATTTGAAAGCATATCGGTAAACGTAATGCATGAAAACAGCCGGAAAGACTTTAGCAAGCATAACCGGTAACAAATGGCTGCTTATCTGAAGCTGCCGGCACACATGCGTGTACTTGTATACACTCGAGTAATATGACCGGTGGACAATACGAGGTAAAATAAGAGTGTCCGATTGTCCGATTTATTTTCCGCTGTACGTACCGAAACATAGACATGACTGTTATGATTAGTTTAGACCGACAGTGAACGCGAAGACAAAGCACCGACGGAACCAACACTTTCGTTTTGACAAATATTGTTATCAGACGAACAAGGTTTTAAGTTGTGCGTCACTTACAATTGATCACAGCTGTCGTATGCCTACAGATATTCCAGTCAGCTCATTTTGAAAAGCACTAGACACGAGTTTTGTTCTGGTTAAAACTCGGCCAACACTAAAACTTCGGTCACGTTTTCATAAGGCAACCGTAATGGTTACGGAACCACTGACCTAGCCCTAGGCACGACTGAACTATCATATGCAAACGCTCGACCACATTCGTTTGTAAGTAATGCTAAGAAGGGATTTTGTGAAACAGGAAATGTGCTTGAACTGATCAGTCCTCTTCGTCTGAGAGAGTTTGCGCAGAAAAAGGTCAACTCACTTCTGTCTAGTGATGAAAGCCTTTGTCCTAACGGTGAGGACGGAACCGATGACCGAGGCTATAAGTAAGTTGGTGATTCATTTGCGGTTACTTGGTGGAGTTCAAAAACCTTAATTTTAAACTGTCATATGAGAGTACAGGAATTACAAAGTGAACATCACCCACAATTGATCGCAGCTGTCGCATTCCCATAGACTTTCCAGTCGGCCCCTTTCGAAAAGGCAAGATATGCACTACTGACGAGCTCTAATGAGAGCGAAACTCGAGTCTAGTGCTTCTTTTCGAAAGGGGCCGACTGGAAAGTCTATGGGAATGCGACAGCTGCGATCAATTGTGGGATGATGTTCAATTTATATGGAAACCAAAACCCTCTACTACTCAACAGTGTAGGAATTGTCACGGTGAACAGTACAAATGGATAAAACGAGCCGAATGCGTTAGGATCAACCGACGATGACTTCCAAAAAAGGGAAGGAAGCGGAGACCAAACCCCACTTGGGTGCATAGATCTGCCTTTCGTCAAGGGTGATCTGCGATTTACCCACTTGTGACGGTCTCAACATGATACAGCTGCACTGGGAAATGTACAGGAATTGTATGAACTTAGAAGAAACACCAGAAAACGCTGATCACCGGCCCCGGTAAACGGAACGAGACACGAGAGCTGCACTGTGTAAAAAGAGAAACCATGACAGTAGCCAAGACGACACCGCAGCTTAGCACTAATCAATGGCGAATATGTAAATACTCCGGCGCCAAATTAGTCAGCAACTCACAAGGTTACTTGCAGTCATACGACCGAATGAGTTACAGAGGGGCTGGAAACTGTCATGCAGATCTCCAACAAAAGTATCCGAGTAGTAACTATTGAACTGACTCTGAATACATATACGCTTTGAGATTGCTCGTCTTAAAATTGTACGACGATGAGAATGGACTAAACAGTAATGTTATCTAAAGGCTTTAAATGGAGACTAAAGTCAACCACCTCCTCAGTCCGAACAACTAGAGTTAATTTAGATAGAGCCTAAGATCATTTACCTCGCCTTCTTAGACCCCAGTTGGCGAAGGTGTTGGTGGCCGGATTGATTTTTCTAAACAGTAACATCCTTTCACGTCTTACATCTTCAGCCTGAATGAGCCCAATCTGAATAGGCGCTCAGAATGCGCAAAGGCATTAAACCAAACAATTTATACACAAGAGTGCCTGCCGTCTATCACCGACGTCTTTATGGTATATGTTACGGGGGTACCGATTTTCGATATGTTTCCAAAAGGAGATTTAGCATGCGTGTTGACCTGTGAAGGCGGGAGAATTTATCATATCTTAAGTGCATCGACCTGTTCATCTCACGGTTCCAGTTTGATCCACTTCGAGCGACGCCACATACACCTGTGGCAGGTAATCACTGTAACATTCCATCAGCAAAGAATCATCGCATAAATCAGTCAGTGAAAATCGCTCACTATGAGAGCAGGAAAGGTCGCCTCACAGTGGAACCCTAAACAAGCTTGTCATTGCGGTACAAAACAAACAGCTAAACTTTCGTAACTTAACAAGTTGCTTCGGTGGTGTGCATATATCCTGCAACATGCTTTGCACTCCACGCAGACAAATTACGTCGCCGGGGGAGGTTATTACAATGAGACAGTAGTGTTGAACGTAGGTGCGAAAAGGAAGCCACGACTGTTTAATCTGAGCTGAACAGACAAAATTGGGTCTGGGTGTAAGAATCAGCAGAAACTTTGAAAAAAGTTGACGAAACAAAACAAAAATAATAACAAATTCGGGTGGTCATCTAAACCAATGCACGCACTGATTAAATGATGTGCGCACACACGTGCATACCCCATCAAACTCAACCTGCAGACCTCAGGATTACGTCTGTTGTTGACCATGATAGCCACCGAACAACAAATTAGGTTTATGGTAGATAATTGAAAATAAACTACAACGACGAAAACCCCAAAAACAAGCAGTAATTCCAAAGTTAATAGAACATCAGTGATTAAAACATGTTGCTCTGTAGATGAGTGCCTCACGTCGGTAATGTAGCCGATTACATTGACTGTAATCAAGCAGACGGTACATCCGACCTTGACGGAGGGCCCTGTCGACATAGTCGCCCAGTCACTGTGAGATTCCTAACCGTCAGAAGTTAAATAACGCAACGAGAAATCTAAAAAGTGTGCTGTAGACATACACAGGGCGCAGTCCACCTAGCGATCATTGTACACATGTAGTACCTCCGCTACTGATCATGAACTTTCCCAAATACATACTACAAACTATGACACCGATCCTATTTGATGAAGACTAACGGATGCAAACAAATGTAAAACACTGAGTTCTTTTTACCCTTTATTCAAAACACAGAAAAACGTGTCGTCAGATGTTAGGAATTAAACTTACTCCCACTAGTCGTTAACGTAACACCAACAAATTTCATATAAACTGCATGCAACAAAACAGGTGGACTAACAGGCCAAATGGTTCAAATCTTCCGGGCATTAGTGATGCAGATAGTTGCATGGCAAGAAAAGTAATTGCGTCAGCACCTTTCGTGCATACAAAACCTGTCCACGTTGTCCACCTGTGACTGCATCACTGATCGATTACGTAACAATATCTTGCACGACTTGACCGGGTCAATCAGGCGACCGGATGCTAGGATGTGTCGACGACCGATGAAACCGGGTTCTATGAGCTTGCCAGTCAATAAGTTGTCTTTGACATTGCAGTTGACAACCACTTGGAAACATAGTCCGGGATACATTGAAGAAAAAACGTCCGAAAATTAAGAGCTCATATACACCCTCCAGGCCGGGTGGCCCTCGACAATACCAACAATAACAATATATCAGCGGTTGATCCTGACGCCTGACCATCATACGACCGCGGTAAGAAAAATAAGTCTCAATTTAGGGAGGAAAGAAGAAAAATGGATGGGACTGCAGTCGCGAAACCCAATTTCTAAGCTTAATCAACATTAAGGCGGTAATACTGCGCAAACGAATAACAGAGATGCAAGTGAAAGACTACGTCTTTAAGAGAGTTTCTAAGCGAATTTCTTTCATCAACTTAACTAGCTGTCAGTTTACAGACAGTTAACTCAACTAATGACAGACTTCATGTCACCAAACTCGAGTAAACGCCAGCTCTGCACTGTTTTAGTCAGCGGCCATATGAGCCACGGTAGGCCTAACTCCAAAGATGAAGACGATTTATGTTTCATAAACTTCGAGCGGCTCCTGTCATCACCTTTTACAAAAACATCGACTGGATTCCCGTCTCCGACCCCAAAGCAAGCTTAAGTGCAAGAACGCTTTGCACGCCTTTTCCGTGATCGACAATCGGGCACTCTGTGTTGTCACAAATCGTGAACGAGTTACGTCACTTCACTGTTCTAGTGAATAGTAGATCATAACTATAAGTTGACGAGATGGCACTGTCAAAGTAAGTGAAGTCATTAGCAAACTCCAGCAAACTGGTTGAAATTCGTTCATTCATGACAGAGATGAACGTGACCAGGAGGTAACGCGATTCAAGCCGTCGTTCGCCGCAACAGTTACGGCGAATATCCTGAAAGAAAACCTTAATTAAAAGGGAGGACGGGACAGAACAAAGCCAAACAGAACTAGAAAATGATAGTGACGTAAGCATGCCGTTGACTGTGGCTCGTTGCCAACTCGGTCCACAACCAGTAAGGCGATACCGACCTCCTACCCTCAGCGGAATAGTAAGAGTATCCAGATTTTGTGCATTAAAGTTGTATCTAACAGTCTATGGTCACAGTGACTAATGCACCCACACCAGACCTAAGCTCAGTCAGTTTTTATCTGCCACCAGTTTGGTACAATGATCTAGGCATATGGTTCGCACAAGTTCAGACTCAGTTTGCTTCACAAAACACGCCTTAGGAATTAACAATATATTACCATGTCCTGGCAGTATTGCTACCAGAAATTGCAGCTGATGTAAGAGATACACTGGAGTCACCTGATACGGACTGCTCATATAAACAAGTTCGAGACATGATAATCAGCCGTACAGCAACTACCGACCATAAACGCCTAGAACAATTAGAGTAACTGGCTTATTGGTGACAGCAGCCCGTTTAAGTTACTACGACGCCTGCAAAACACCCTTGGAAGTACACAACTTAGCGATGTTTTTCTTGCACATATCTTCCTTAAACGCCTGCCCATTTCTGTGCAATGCATTCTCGCATCCACTTCCGGTACCGTTCCCATAGCTCAACTTGCCAGCATGGCCGATAGAATTCTAGAGGTACAAACTTCTGATGTTAGTTCCAATTCAACCAGCTCTATCAAACGAGCAGCTTCAGGAACATCCCACTGCTCTCACTAAACAAGTTAGTGCACTACGTTTACCTCGTATGGATAAACTCAATCATTTTACTAAGGATCGATTCCCTCAACGTTTCACATCTTTGTCACCACGTCAAGATGGTAGTTTTTGTTCGTGCTATCAAACATTCGGCAGTTTTGTACGCAAACGCAATCAACTATGTGATTTTCAAAGGACTCTTCAACAAACGCTTAAGCTTTTTAGGAAACAATCTGGCAGTATAACAGAGAACAGTACGGTCCGAGGTCAACAAGTTACAACTCGTCGCTTAGTGATACCAAATAAACAATCAGGACTGTTCCCGTTGGTGGACACTGGAGCCAAAATCAGTGTTCTCACACATTCAGGAACACACGCGCCACGCAGCCTATCTGATCTCTCACTCACGGCAGCCAACGGCACACTAATTCGCACTTATAGGCAGCGTTCCTTACTATTAAACCTTGGTCTACGTCGTGAGTACAGATGGATTTTCGTTATTACGAACGTTCATCAACCTATACTGGGGGCCGATTTCTTCACTCAATATAACTTATGCGTTGATTTAAAACACACGTCTGCTTGACACTGATACACAACTGTCAGCCGAAAGTCAGTCGCCAGTTCCGTACAACCCTTGTTAGCTTCACCACTGGATACTTTCACTTAAACAAACGTTTCAAATGAATTCCTTGAACAGACGGCCGAATTCTCACAGATCACGTCTTAAACATTCGATCACCCACTCCGTGACTACTCCTGGTAATCCGGTTTTTGCTCGTCCTCGTTGTTTGCCACCGGAAAAATATACCAGAACCAAAAACAAATTCTCATACATGCTCCAACTAGGAATCACCCGACCATTCAAAAGTGTGTGGGCACATGGTTCCGACAAAGCTACTGATGACTGGAGACCATGTGGTGAGTACCAGCACTGAATGATATAATCCTAGTCTATAGATATCCGATACCACACATCCACAATTTGTTGTATAGTCTTCAGGGCTGCACCATTTTTTCGCAAGTAAATATCTTCGTAGTTATCGCTAGATACTCATTCATTCTAATGATGTCCATAAAATTGACATAACTATTCCTTTTCGTATGTTCGAATGCTGCACAAACATTCCGAAAGTTCACTGACTAAGTTCTTTCTGATTTACATTTCTTCGTAGTGAATGTTCAGAAATGTACGTTTGGTTCTAATTCGTTTGGTTTTCTGGGTCACACCATCGATAAACACGGAACTACACCAGCTGCAGACAAACTTGAATCCTTGGGAAGTTTTCTTCTTCCCACCTAGTTCCGGTGAGTAAAACGTTTCTTGGGGACAGTAAATTTTTATCGCCGTTCTACTTCTAAAGCTGAATCACTATTAGCGCCGCTGACAGATAGGCTATCCAGCAATCAAAAAATATATAGCACGTCAGATACTCATCATCATCAACAATCATCTCATCAATCAGCCTGAGCCTGTAACCAATAAGGTACTGTGGAAAGCAAAAGAACTAGAAATGGTATGGATGCAGGTACGCCATTGACTGCGACACGCCGCCATCTCGGATAGCGTCTCTAACCAGCGGTTTGAGTGATCACGAGGACCAGGCAGGCGACACCTACCCACTTTACTCAGTGGAGCAGTCAGGGTTTTCATATTTCGTGACCACGTTGTCGCTTGACCACCATGTGGTTTCACCCAACTGTTGGTGGTCTCAGTATATAATGCCCGGTACGGTAAACGCTCAGCTGGCATGCGGAGTACGTGACCTAACCATCGCAGGCTGTGCAACGTGAGTAGTTGACCGATCGATCGCGCATCCCGAGCGTTCCGGAATACGCGCCGGCGAACTGCCGCATTGCTCACGCGATCAGTCCACTTAATGTGGGCTATTTGGCGGAGACAACGATGGTCAAATACAGCAAGCTTGTTGATATCTTCCTTGCGAACAGGCCACGTTTCCGAACACGTCAGACTAAGCTACCACAGCTTTTGCGATACTAAGAGCTTCCCTGACAGAAAAATCACGTGCTGCTTCACAACAAACCAACGCCCCGTTATCAGTCAATACTGACGCTTCCAGTATAGCGATTGGTGCAGTCTTACAGTAAACTGTTCATAAGTTCCAAAAAAAACACCGGGGTTTTCTCATAAAAACTTTCATTTACCGAATCACGTTACAGCAAATTTGGACGCGAATTGCTCTTAATCTACAAAGTACTACAACACTTCCGACACCTCCTGAAAGACAGGCTAGCTTCCGCTTACACCCATCACAAACCCCTAACAGTGTTTTAAAACTAAACCAAATAGGTATTTACATTAACAAGCACGTCATCTACATTACATTGTCATATTGACCGACGACATTCGACGCATTCCAAATGCTTGACACGGTTTCTGATGCTCTCCTATCCAAAAAAAAAGATTCAATGGATATCCGGTCTACTGCGGATTTCGCTGAAATGACGAGGTTACAAAAAAGTGCTATAGTTAACCTTCTCGACTATAGTCCTTTGTTCACCCAACATTCAACCGGTTTCACTGTATACCCAACAAGGTACTACTGATTATGACATCTCCACTGCCGTACCCCGTTCGGTGGTGCCGTCAGCTGTGCGACGACATGTTTTCAACGCTTTACATAGTTTGTCACATCCAGGAATTCGCACTATAGTACGAATCATTGCTCAGCGCCTTCTATGGCCGAATATAAGGAAGCTGTCTCGCTGATGACGCCTTACTTTCATTCACAGCTCGGTTGTTTGTTTCATCATCATCATCATCATCATCATCATCATCATCATCATCATCATCATCATCATCATCATCATCATCATCATCATCATCATCATCATCATCATCATCATCATCATCATCATCATCATCATCATCATCATCATCATCATCATCATCATCATCATCATCATCATCATCATCATCATCATCATCATCATCATCATCATCATCATCATCATCATCATCATCATCATCATCATCATCATCATCATCATCATCATCATCATCATCATCATCATCATCATCATCATCATCATCATCATCATCATCATCATCATCATCATCATCATCATCATCATCATCATCATCATCATCATCATCATCATCATCATCATCATCATCATCATCATCATCATCATCATCATCATCATCATCATCATCATCATCATCATCATCATCATCATCATCATCATCATCATCATCATCATCATCATCATCATCATCATCATCATCATCATCATCATCATCATCATCATCATCATCATCATCATCATCATCATCATCATCACATCATCATCATCATCATCATCATCATCATCATCATCATCATCATCATCATCATCATCATCATCATCATCATCATCATCATCATCATCATCATCATCATCATCATCATCATCATCATCATCATCATCATCATCATCATCATCATCATCATCATCATCATCATCATCATCATCATCATCATCATCATCATCATCATCATCATCATCATCATCATCATCATCATCATCATCATCATCATCATCATCATCATCATCATCATCATCATCATCATCATCATCATCATCATCATCATCATCATCATCATCATCATCATCATCATCATCATCATCATCATCATCATCATCATCATCATCATCATCATCATCATCATCATCATCATCATCATCATCATCATCATCATCATCATCATCATCATCATCATCATCATCATCATCATCATCATCATCATCATCATCATCATCATCATCATCATCATCATCATCATCATCATCATCATCATCATCATCATCATCATCATCATCATCATTATCATTATCATTATCATTATCATTATCATCATTATCATCATCATCATCATCATCATCATCATCATCATTATCATTATCATTATCATTATCATTATCATTATCATTATCATTATCATTATCATTATCATTATCATTATCATTATCATTATCATTATCATTATCATTATCATTATCATTATCATTATCATTATCATCATTATCATCATCATCATCATCATCATCATCATCATCATCATCATCATCATCATCATCATCATCATCATAGACAGCAATACATCAGTGGTTCACACTGATGCTTGACTGCCACACAACCACGAAGAAGAAAAAACCTATATAGGAAGAAAGAAGAAAAAGAGGAGGGAGGGGAAGTGGACCTAACTACTAAAAATAGCTACGTCTATATTCAAACATACAACATCAAGGCGCCTACACCTTGCAAAATGCCAGACCCATACGAAAACCGGAATCTTTAACTCCTATAAGTAAAAACTAAGCAGTCGCCAATGGTAAGATCTGAGCAATAAAACCCAGTCGTTTTTGAGAAGTAATATAGAAATAGTAACAAATGACAACGAATCAATAACCAGTACAAATGAGGACAACAAACGTTGTGTGCGGAGTGAACCTAACGAAATAGACGTCAATCTGGCATGAGTATCGTTCGTTA
>LOND01001443.1:0-10696 GCA_014220965.1 Paragonimus kellicotti | reverse complement strand
ATAGTCATGATTCCGTTGAGAGTTTTGACGCCAGTTTTGCTTTACAGGGCTGATGTTTATGCTAAAACCCATATTCCATAATACACGAGGGTTGCTATATGGCTGCAAATAGATTTTTGAGACAGGAAAGGCAGCACGAGATGTGACTTGAACTTTCAATGTGACTGTGTAAGGTATACGAGAGGAATTTTTTCCCGCAGTCTTTTTTGGAATGTTTTGTGTGCTAGCCAATGAACATTCTGTCCCGCCCACCACTGAGTATAGCCTGAAGAGTTATCGCGGTGAATAGACTATTACAAATGAGCATATACAAAATGTGAGAAAAGTGTCCAGGTGAACTATAAGCCCGCGCTTTTTATGGGTGTCTTCTAAATATAACTCTATATATGGTCATTCTGACGACTGTTGTAGGCTCCAATTTTATGTTTTTTAGCAGGTTGGGCAATGCATGCACGGTAATGCACGTGCATGAAAGGATGTTGATTCTCCAAAGGTTTCGTGAGTACGCAGTGCATCCTGACTCTAGGAATGGTGTGAGTGAACGTTGTAGACAATAAAGTGCTTCAGCCAAGCCATTTTCAGCGGGAGTCTGATAGCAGGGACGGGTGTGTGAGTAATATGCTGCAGATGGCTAGATGTTTCCTGGGCCACATCCAACAAGGTTACCACAGAATACAAAAGTTTAAAGTATGATGTTTTGATGGCATTATATAACTGTGCAAGCCCTTTTCAAGACGTTCAATGTTGTTACTGGCCCCGATTTTACTCGAAATCCTAGTCTAAATAAAAGAATATTTTACAGTAAAGTAGTTAACGCGTATCTATTTTCCGTGATGATCGGGTTGGCAAATGAGACCTTTTTTCTTTAGACCATATTGGGATCCGGATCAAAAGTGAAATGCAAACGCTGTGTTGATGGCACCAGAATGTATCAGGTTACAGATGAGTGTAAGCTTCAGCTTTAGTCTTCTTAACCCAAGTGGATCAATACCAAGGTTTGGCAGTGTTCTCTAAAAATGAGTGAGCATAGATATCCTAGTAAGACTTTGGCAAATGATCGTTGGAAAATTTCCAACGTAAGCCTATCAGACTTGCGTTAGTGGCGGTAAATGAAGGTACAATACTCAAGTTGAGTTTGGCACGCATTCTGTAAACAGCAAGCCTCTCAGCCGACAGATTGAATGTCTTTTTGATACAGCTCTATCTCCTCCTGAGTTTTGCAACCTGAAAGCCTTCTTGTTCAATGAAGTTGAAGGAGCTTAAATACCGTGTACTTAGATATCGAACGAAAATAGCGGCGTCAATGTTGCGATCATCAAATGAAATAGAACCGTTGGGTATTTGGCAACCATAAGTAATAACGTCCAATTGGGTTCGCTGGGAACGTGATCAGCCGCATCTTGCACCAGGTCTTACGCCAGGTCCTGGTAGTAATGAATGGCTATTCGCGCAGAGTATAACCAAGAAAGTACCACTGACTTGGTTTTTGCGAGAGATGATACGTTGAAAACAATCACCACGGTATCCTGCGTTTGCATCGTTATAGAAAGCTTAGTCCATGCTACTGCCATACACATAGCGGTTGTGCCAGTAATGCTTAGTATACTCGTAACGTCTGTTGATAGGATGGATTTAGAATAGTCGAGTCTGCAAGCAATGAACTGTAAATTCTGAGCTCGCTCAGCAACCTATTTGGATCCAAAAGGGAAGACAGTGGTTTTGACGAGTTTCTTGTTACTGAGGTGCTAGGGTACAAGAAACTTAATACAAACCGAGTAGAAGGAGATGAAAACAAACCTCGATACTGAATCCATCGAATATACAAGCCTCGAGACTAACAGCCCACAAGAATGTGGTAAAATACAACAGTCGCGTAATGGCGGAGCGGTTAAGCTCAGATGAAACCAGGGTACATATAAACAAGTTGCAGAACTTGAAAGTAAAAAAGAACAATTACGCGACAGCAGGCTTCCACAAGTAAGCGATATGAAAAATATAATAATACAATTTGGTCAGCGTTTGGGAGAGAAATATATTGTAGCGCGCATTACTTAAATGGCCGCGTCCGTCAATACAAGAGAGGTTACCAATCACTATCAGGATTCCCAATGTGAAGAGAAGGATCAGCGAGAAGAGAATAAATAAAAACGGAAAACGTGCTAACTGCAGCGGACAAGTGAGTATGCACCAGACCCTCGTCCACTAACTGTTCAGAACGCCTTTCCTGAGTAACAGTCGAAAGCGTTTTCCCAACAGGCATCGAACTAGAGAACGCATTGAGGTTTGGAAACAAACCGTATATTTCCAGCAGTGTTTGGAAATATGATAAGTAGTTAGCTCTAGCCTAGTCTGGGACCAACGGCAGCAACCAAGAGAAGAAAAGAAGCACGAGGTGGGCTACCGCCCACTCGGCGGCACTCAAAAGCGCGCCAAGCGAAAAGTGCGTGGAACCTTCGAGTGCGTTAAACAACGCTCGAAAAGGTTCGGGATAAACGACCTTGTAGCATGGATATGTAGATGAGCCGTCGGGAAGACGATAAGCATTCGCTGAGTGCAATCAGCTGCACGGCTGAAGAAAGTGGCACTGAGTTCATATCAGGCCTCCTATAGCAGGCGTACACAGAATCATGCGTACAGAACAAACAAGCGGGAAAACATGGTTGCAGCCGGGATCCTTAGAGAAGCCACACGACCGCTGGTCACTACATCACCGACTTTCTTCAGAACGCATAACAGTCGTCACACACTCATCGCAGGCATCTACTCCAACAGTCCTCCAAAATGTGTTTCATGATGGAGGAGGCGAGAGAGTTTTCCTGCCTAAATAGAAACAAATTTTGAGAAAAGGTAACCTTTTCAACTCCATGAGATCGAATTCCAATATATTCACTCATTAGTTTTGCGAGTTCCTCCCATTTCATAATTTCGATAAAATTTTCACTAGCTTTTGTGCGATTGAACTTGCGCGCATTTAAATATTACGCCTTTGGAGTGATTAAAACAAAAAAATCCCAATGACAGAATTTCACTGTTCTCGGGATTGAAACACGCCGAAAAACTAAAACTAACTTCGGTAAATAAAAACCACGATTATCTCAAACATTACATGGATAGTTCTGGTCTACCGATGGGATTGTGATCGTCCACAATCAACGCTGCGTAAGTAGTCTGAGGGTGACGCCTACTCCAGGTTGTGAGAGAAAACGTGAAGTTCGTGGCAGGTGTCTACGACAAATTTGGATACGATCTCCTGTATAAGTGAACGAAAATTACTAGTAAATGTTTTGGCTTGTATTCTGTTCTCCGTCAACAGTGTTGTGCGATCTGGAAGATTCATTTGCTGAGCATCGACGTTAAGTCGGAACACTGACAAAAATCAGCCCCAAAAATGCCATTCTGAACATCTGCATTGTTGAATATCTCACGAAATTGTCGTCTCAAGACTGGGTCAAGTGCAGGTGAACGTGTATCGTATGTTGCGATTGGACTTCGATTAGCGGCTTGAAGGACAGGCGAATAAGCTGTGGAAAACTTTTCCCTTCTTCCCGGAATGACACTCGCTTCAGCTTCGGTATAACTAAGAAATATAATACCAGGAGACTCACATGGACTGAAGAGTAAGCCACCCGGTGGAATTAGGTTATCGGCAGTCTCGCCTGTATTGATTGACCGGTCCGTTTCCCGAAATGGTGAGTTTGAAAGAGAACGGTTGATTACACTTCCTCGCGCAGTGACGGAAGTTCTAGTGGCCTCGATAAAATGATGTAGTTTTGCTTGGTAGATGGGAACACTGACGACTGAATGAATCAGTGCTGGATGTTGACCTACTTCTTACGGAAAATATGAATCGCTGCTTGTTGCACCTGTAGTGTGAATGTAGCTAATTGCCGGGTAAGATGGGTATGCTTCTAATTTTTTACTGGCAGCGTCAAATAGTTCAACCCTGGGGACTGCAGAATCAGGCACTGTCAATATGTCTCGGGTCGACGGAAGGTGACGTTTCCACCGGAACCGTCAGAAAATGCAACCGTCCACATTTCGCGGTCCGGGAAATTCTATTTACTCAGACCTCTGTTAAAATATCATATGGGTGATCGGAAGGTATCTCATGACTGAGCCGGCAAGCTTTCTTCGCCATTCCAGTTGGGTTGAACTGAACCACATACGAATGCATCATGAGCTGTGATTTACCCCATGAGCTTTGAATGTAGCCTGGACTCGTCCAAAACACAGTCGAAAGTTGGAATAATAGACTGGAAAGTTGAATACTACGAAAGGCCTCAATGAAATCATTGTCGACTACAACGCCACACTGGGACATCTGAGAAATAAAGCAGTGTCCAAGGTGAGATGTGTAGAAAAGCATTAACCTCTGACACATCAGGTTATAATGGGAAAGTTGGATGAAATACAATAAATTTCGATACAACTTTACCACTAAAACCGGGGACTGGAATCACCTGGGATAAACCATGTTCATGAGAATCCCAGTAATAATGTGGAAGTGTCTCAAGTGCTCCAAGAGCGGTTGATAACGCGAAGCAGCGGAACTGAAGTTTAATCCAACAGTGTAATATTTTAGCTAGCTGCCAACCACCAGCGGCGCAGGGAAAACCAACACATGTGAATGGCGGAATTTATTCAATGTGAGTCACTATTTTTTCATCTATCCAAACGAAAATACACAGTGCGGTCTGCTGCAGCAGTTACACGAGGTCAGCTAATCGAAACATCTGGTATCCTAATAAAATACAGTGCAGTGCATAGAATATGCACTTCAAATGAACTATCAGTGCGTTTCAGTCTATCCGCATTTCTTTTATACCCACAAATGTTCAGTTGTCTTGATGTTCTTCACGTGATCTCTCCTATACTCAGACCAACCAGTTGTAATCAACGGTTTTACCTCAACAACATTATAATTGTCAGCATCCCCGAAAAAGGGCACCAGCTCCTCTTGAGACAGCGCTTCGATGGGTTAGCGCTATGTCACCACTGTTAAAGCGGATAGCTTGCTACGCTCAACTTGAGGTCCGTTCTTATGACACCACGTCTACCAGTAAGACGTGTGGACCGTGATAGACAAGTTCAGACTTAGATGTGACATCACATCTATTTAGACGCTTCCTGTTTTTCCTTTCAACCGAGTGGTTACTTGCTAACGCTGAGCTGTTTAACATTTCACTGGGCCTATAAAATCGACAAACGACCTAGGTTTTGGCCTAATCAATGGTGACGTCGAGCTATATGTGGCGAATACCAATTCTTTGGACTGTATCTAGAACGTTTTAGCTGACGGCGTCATATCGCATCACCTCAACAAAACGGCCACCTTCAATACAGCCATATATTCCGCCAACATGACTTGCGGTACCGTACCAAAGCTAGCTCCACCTCTTCCTCAGAGCCTTATTACCCATGGAATCCAGTAGAAGCAAGTTTGATTTCGATGAACTTGTTATCCATTCTGCCGTTTAAAACTCACTGCGATCTCGAAACTTGTCAGCCAACGTATTTCATCGATCGCGGACTGTCCGTTCACGTCCTTCGCAGCTAGCTGGGTTGCCACTTATGAGACGAGGAGGGACGCGGTGGTTTTAAGTAGCCGTTTCCTGCAGATGGTCATCACCTCAGCTATACTCCCAGACTTACGCATTATCTCAAGTGCCGGGAAGTTCGCAGTCGTCGCCAAACTGCAACGTGCAAGCGTTAGTTCAGCGGTACTTTGTGTCTAGTTCGTTCAAGCTTACGGCGCGAAAGACAGTAATACCGGACACTTTCATGGGATACCTTCGTCCAGCCGCAATGACTGCATTTTTACATCACGTGTGTAACGCTCACCACTACACTTTCAGATCCATCACTCGGGCCACTACCAAACGCATCAGCTTGGCCTTGACTGCAGGCTTGCTGTCTACCCTAGACGGAAGTTCGCCCACCTCCTCAACAGATTGAAGTAGGTCATCGTACGTCAACTCAGGTTGACCATCATATTGCGCTTACCACCCACCCTACTCGTTTTTACGTTGCTATCGCTTACATACAGATACCGTTGACCGACCGGGTCTGCATTCTTTCGTTGGTAAACCACCTCACTGAATGAGCAGAACGTGTTTTTGTCCGAGGAATTCGTTTGAAAGGGCCATATGTCTTCATTGACCATTCAGTTCCATTATATAACTGTTGAACACCGAAGGGAACTGACCATATTCACTTAATTGAAAGCGGTCGGTTTTCGGAAACCGTAAACTCGTTTGGACGTTGCCGTACGCCCACTAGTGTATCACCCGACATTAGAACGGATGGCCAAACGTTTTCACCGACACCCAAAACAACTTTCAGCGCATGTTACAACGTCAGTTTGACAGATCTATTGGATATGCATTTTAGTTGCATCCGTGCGGTCCTGGAAATCGACCTACGAGTTTCCCGATCTAAGTTTCCCTGCGGACTAATGTTACTGCTACCTGGTGCGCACCTCTGCCAATGCGGCAGACAGGTTGTTGTGACTGTAAACGATGCCCGGCCTGAAAAGTTGTTTTCTGCATGAATTACACTATAAGCTACGTGAAAACATGCAACACCGAACGCAATCGCCAACTTACATGACTGATGTGTATCTGCACCAACCGGGCGGCGGTATATCGACATTTGCCTTGGTGACACCTCCTGCGAAGCGCATACACACGTCTCCAACAATCCCTTCCGGTCCCACCTACTTCCTGGCGTTGAGACATACTCGTATGTTCCCCAGTGCATGAGTCGTACTGTGCTACTTGCAAACGGAGGTGCATTCCACACAACAAATCTTAGAATACCTACTCTTTGCGCCAATAATTTTGCACCGCATCTGTTTCTTTTTGTTGTGTCGCACAACAGATGACGAAATCTGAAGGTCCAGTTAACAGCTGATCTTCACGAACGCACGCGCGATTCTGTTAAAACAGGTGGTTTAAGATATTAGCTGGGGCAACCACATGAAGATCGTTTCATGCTACGTAAACAAAAGATGCGTTCCAACGTCACTTAATGTTAGGGCGTTCGCAAACCCGCGAGTGTGGACAGTCCGGAACCAGCGTACTTCACTTACCATAAGACATCGTTTTATACTGGCCTGCGGTCAATAGTTAAGCCTGCCATCTTTCCATCATATCCCTTGCGCCAGGTTTACCCTCAGCTCCGGAATCTAATAGTATTCTTTAGGTGCCTAAACTACATTGCTGTGAGTTTTGTGTACGGGACTAGTTGTTATCATCACGATCAAGTTCACAACACCATGGAAAAAAAACAAAAAGGTGTCAGCAAATAACGTACCAAGAAAACGCTTATCACGACTCCAAGAAACACCTCAGAAGTTTTGAAAATCCTAAAAATATGCAGTTCGTTTTGGTGTAATTTGCTTCTAGTTGGTCAGTTAAGTTGGTCGGTGGTTGATATATACAACTATCTTTTTGGAGTTTTGTGCTCGCTTCCCCCTGCTTATCTGCCAACGGTTAATCCGTAAAACTGGAGCAAAAGTGACATTACCCGCACCCCCAACATATTCAAGATTCGCTGTGTACTTAGATTCACGCATAATCTCACCATGGGCGACAATGAGCTGAAGTACGCCAGTATAAGATCGGTAGAAAAGGTTGCTTCCAGCCCTTCTGCGCCTGCTAGTCGATCGGATGTTAGTTGGTGTGGCGTGCCCACGGATACCCTCACATGTTAAAAGGTTTCTGTCGTGATACCCTCTGGAACGGATTATGTTGCTACATTAAGGGTTCCCCAATACACCAGCTGTGTAAGATGCTTCCGGTAATACCAGTTTATACCGTACATCACACGGTAGGGAGGATTGCGTGTCACCTATGCAATGCATGTGATTACGTTTGTTATTCTTTGTTTGTCTAGCTGTTCACACAAGAGTTGCCACATGCACCTTCGGCCTGCGTAAACACTTGCAGACTGGATTGGTTATCTGTTCAGCAATCGTTGCGTAACTGTTTCGCTCAATATTGCGCAATGTACCTTTGAACTGCTAGCCTTTCACATTTTCATTTCTTTTTCTCTTATTAAGATTCAATTAGTGCACGTCTCTCTTAAAGTACATGTCCCCTGATAACTATTATAACCTGCAGGTTCACAGGTTTTCATGAAACCTTGGCGGAAGGTGATTATTTGAGACTAGAGTTAAGTAAAACGCGGAACCACAGTTCAGTGGATCCTGATGGTATCGCCGAAACAACTACAGTATTTACTGTACTTCCTTCAGCTCCGCTCCACGCGATTCGGTCTCAGAAACGGTGCCCAGACATTTAAACCGTTCATCCGTCAGGTTTCGAGAGGATCGACATTTTATTCCGCTTACAATGATGACAAACAAAATAACACAGAACGTCCGTCGCATACGTAAAGGAGCTGGATTAGACGAACGTGTCGGGGAAGGCTGTGGCCAATATGTGGCGTCAATTTCAGCTGACGTTTATGTAAGCACAGTGAGCTGTCCGGATGGCGCTCCGGCATTACACTGGATTTTGTAATAACCAGCACCTCAGTAAAGCGAGTGGCCTAAGTTTGTCACGCGTTTGGACCACCAGACTACAGATAAGCCAAAACTAACTATAAGACCATCCGTGCAATGGAACAAGTCGCATTTGTCCAGTTTATCGATATCTCTTTCCAGTAAAGTAAGTCATGGAAATCCAATGAAACTGAGACATGCTGTGTGCCAAAATTTCTATTTTTGGTTTCGTTTGAAAGGGCAGCAAGTACCAACCAGCACTTACATCAGGTTTTTCATGAAGTTATCCAGTGCTGTGCCAAAAATGCGCTTTACTTATTGAGTTTTCCCTGATATTTTTGGGCTCTGTTTTGACGCAAATGACATGCGGTAACCATTGGAGAAAAACACAGTTGTTAAATACCCACTGTCTCGCTTTCTGAAAAGAGCGTAATACCCGTTGTTGACGTGTTAATCCGTACTGATTCAAAGTACTGCGATACTTCACTGCCTTCTATGAAATAGCTTCGCATTATGTGGGTTGTCGCTTTCAAGTTTAGTCTAAATAACATCCTCTCAGCCACTGAAATGATAATTGTCTTCAAACGTCAACATTTGTCATGTCCATTTTCAAACTTTGTCTGTCTGAGGATGATATCTTTGAAAATAGACCTGATGACATCTGAGGGGGAACACTCTTTACTGCGTAGCGTTACGTCACGTACCTTTCGAACTGACCAAAACTATCAGCTTCACTATTGGAGAAGGATAAATCTGGTACATAGTTATGTTTAGAACTTGCTCTTGAACCTGAAAGCAAATCTTTGGTCAGCGCATATGGATGTCAATTTACATAAGCCCGTTTGTAATAAGCTAATCTTTCTGGGTATGCTTTCACTTCAGACTTAATGCCAACTAGCTGTGCGTGGTTACAGATGACTAGGTAGTAGCTGAGCACGCTTGAACTGTCTAGAAAAAGGAAACGAAAAACACTTTACCTGTTTGTCTTACATGGTCGTATAAATATCTCGCGTCTGCGTTCGTGTTTCTCCACCTCCTAACAGACCACCTGGCTATCATTTTGTACGTCCAAGGTTTTCCCAGCCTTATGTTAACGCGGAACGGAAGTCGTAGTGAGAAGACGGCGAATCTGCAAACAAACTTTATTTATTGATTTACTCACCGTTCACAAGCAGACTTCAACGCAACAGTTAAAGGCGCTAGGGAGTTGGACGTGAGAGAACCTCAAGCACAACCGCACGGCAACCGCCAGAGAGGACGAATGTCGACGGAAACTCCAGTCGACCTTCAGAATTCAAACAAGCGTCAGACTGGTTGGGCGGCGTTCCCAACGGTGACAGCTAAAACATTGTTCCTAGTGAATGTAGCCTACAGTAGTAGAGATGGCGCGGATTCATTATACAGCCACGACTAAGACTGCGATACCTACGCCAACACACTAACTTTGATGTTAGTGGTTTGTAGTAAATTTACATTCACAAGATAATGTGAACAGGCACGGTGGTACTGGTAAGGCAACTCTCACGTCGCAGGGAGTTTAGGATTTTGGGGACGTCGAAAGTGATCTCACTACACTTCCAGCCATCTACTTTGAGGTCAAATGTCCCCGAAGTGATATGTACTGCAGCGGACAAGTGGGTATGCACCAGACCCTCGTCCACTAACTGTTCAGAACGCCTTTCCTGAGTAACAGTCGAAGCGTTTTCCCAACAGTCATCGAACAGGGGAACACGGTGAGGTTTGGAAACAAACCGTATATTTCCAGCAGTGTTTGGAAATATGATAAGTAGTTAGCTCTAGCCTAGTCTGGGACCAACGGCAGCAACCAAAGTGAGAAGAAAAGAAGCACACGGTGGGCCACAACCCACTCGGCGGCACTCAAAAGCGCGCAGAGCGAAAACTGCGTGGAACCTTCGAATGCGTTAAACCACGCTCAATAAGTTCCGGTGTTAAATCGCTCCTGTCGATTAAGGGTAATTCACTGAGTAAAGCGTATTCGACAATTCTTATGACGTTTATTCAGACGGTCGGGTTGACGGGACTATCTACCAAGTCCAGAAAACGTAAGAAAAGGCATTCGAAAGTTTCGGACTTTATATGGCAGTTTAATAAATCTCACCTTGAATGTAAATCAATCGGGTTCACAAATTATCCAGCAAAGGAGCACAAAATGGAGCAACTAAGCACGTG
>LOND01001442.1:59294-87314 GCA_014220965.1 Paragonimus kellicotti | reverse complement strand
GGGATGCTATGAAGATGACGGTTGAGATCTTAGCAGCGGAGTGAACGGTTTGATTGGGTAGATTTTGTGACCTGTTTTTTCATTTGACTCCAAGTGGGTCATACCAGTTACACCCTGAGTTGCTCTTTGGGTGCTTCTTTGCATCTGCCATTCCTGCGTTCAAGTAAACTACAAAATACCATCAAAGAATAGTTACGTGGCCAGTAAAGTAGATGCATTTCCTCAAAGTGTAGAAAAGGACAGTGAACCCAAAAATTAATAATAAATTGTGCAATAGATCAGTAATGTTTTCCGAACGATAGAATGAACATAGAATGAACAGTTCATAAAAACACGTGCCAATTTTGACGAGAATAAAACCGATCGAATGGAAACCCTCCTAATGATGATGATGATGGTGATAGAGTGATCATAATACGCTGATTTATTTGATCAACCACTCACGAACAACCTACAATCCAACGATGTCTACTGACAGAATTGTCAGCCAAAATCTGCAGACTGGTCAGAATGATACAAGAATGCTGAGGTGATATGGGGTGACTTGTGAGTGCCTTGTTGCTCTGGAATTGATTTTCATGGAATGTAGACAAATCACTGTCGGAGAAACAGCAAGATCAACCTATTAACTTTGGCAGAGCGATAGAAAAATATTTCGTCGTATGGACGAAACTGATGGCGGTAGAAACCTGTACGCTGCGATTGAACATAGGCACCAGACTCCAAAATAAGACATCAATTGTTTATCACATTTTTATGTATAACACTTTACCTTTGTTTGATTCCGTAGGGTTAGCTACTTGAGTTTTCAGCCTTCGAAATTTGAGAAATCACACTGTGACGTGTAATTGTACCCTTGAAGAATTCATGTTACATCATGCTTCTGGGTGAAGCACTGTAAAAGTTTGGAAACACCTTTCTCGAACTTCGTTACTTATGTCTTGGCCAGTTGAATTTTCCAACAGGTTCGAATTCCCATACCTTAATTCGTGAGCATGTGTTAGAGAGGAGACGTTAAAAGATTGTTAGTTTACACACACTTGACGAATACATGTTTCTTTTTTCAAAATGTTTCTTGAAAGTCGTTTGACACAACCGCCTGAACGATTCGAGATATACTGAACTCTTGCCTCACAAACGTTTCTGTGGAGAGTGAAAGAATGTTTCCTATTAAGACCTATGGGAGGTTTTTCATAAGGATCGAATAAATGTTTAACTATGACACACATTTTAGCCTATGACAGAGGAGCACAGGATGTTTGATGTCGCTTAAAAGCATAGATTTTCAAAATCCGCTCATACAAATTGCATGGCGTTGTAGAACGCAACGTTATCAGGAAACTTGAATAAGCGAAACTGTGGTCAAATAACAGAAGTAGCGCACGTCTTTCTAGAACAATATAATTAGATCAAGTTTGTTGAGTTTGAACTAAGAGAATATAGGTTATTTCACCGGTGGGACGAACTAACTCGCTATACTGGCATGGTGAGTTACATGTTTGACGGCCTCAACCGTCATCTTCATAGCATCGCTCACTTACCATAAATTCACTCAGTTAATTTATTGTCGCTGTTACATGTGTTGTTTGTACTTATTACGTGGCTGACGAAATGAAACAAACTGTCAAAATTCTACGTTTGCTTTCTTGCTGTTCTTATCTTTTGAATCATGAAGCCCCAGTTACTTGCATGGCAAATGTTATAATCCTCAATGAAAACTGTCAATGTCATTTGGAGCGTTTTCTGACTGTAGTGCCACGATCTGATCTGTAGACTGTCTTGGGGTAATAACCTGCAACCTCCATCTCTTGGCCCGTGTTTCGAGATTCTTTTTTATCATCGGATATATCCATCTCACGTGGGTGAATATGATTAGAACGTCCACTTATTGTACAACTAACAGATAATCCTAATTAATCGTAACTTCCAGTTGTAGTAATATATTGGTTGTAGGTTGTCAGTGCCTCTCGTGAGATAATTAAGTATGCATCGGATCGTATTCTATAAGTTCATTCTCCGTCCTGTCATGTTTTCCTCCGTAATGACAATTAGAATTCAACAGGTACAACAAGATTTATAGGTTTCTGCAGGATATTTGCTTGCTCTGGATGTCCATCGGAAAGCGAACAAGAAGGTATTCACTTTTTCCAAAGTTTTATGGCTTACGAAGTCGGTATCACAGCTACTGTTCCGAATGGCACATCATTTAGCGGAAACAGATGATTCCACTAATTGAATCAAAGTTACCAACGTGGATTTACTCTCAAGTGTTATCGAGCCAACGCCGTGGACATAATGAATACGGTCTGTTATTCTGTCACTATGCTTCAATGTGCTTCTTTCTCGAAAGAGGTTGACTGGAAATTCTATGAAAGTGCGGTAGCCGCGATCCATTAGGTGTGGTGTTCAAATTGAAATTAACCAACTCCCTGACTACTTATCAGTAATCTGAAATATCGCCAAGCAGGTTTCAATGAGATCGGAGATTTCGACCTGCCCAGGAAATCCTAATCGCGAGTTTATCAATTGGCGTCAACAGACAGTAACTGTGTCCCCTGTCGAGATGATCGGGCAACCTGATCACAGCAGAAATGTAATAATTAGTATTAGCTGGAAAGTAGGACGGACACGTGTCTTGTGAGATCTCTGTGTAAGCGACTCGGACATCAGCTGCACAGTTGTGTATTCCAGAAATATACGCAATCTCGCGACTGTGGACACTCAACACCAACGCTAATTCCGATCTTCCGACACAAAACCTTTACGTATGCATTCGTTCTCGCCGGCAACGACAATACTTGTTTGGGATCCGTTCGGGGTTCAAAAGACCTGCCTAAGTAGGTACTGGTGAAATCTTCTCAAGTCGAAAATCCCAGACATGGCCAGTTTGTCTAATTGTAAATTAGTTTTACTGTTGTCTACAAGGTGTGTATTACAAACGCTATGAAAAAGAATTCATAAGATAACACAGAACTGCGCCCATACCCTTAGGATTGCGTCACAACATAGGATGTGTGGTTTTTTCAAGCAATCACGCACCGACACTGTTGAGGACACGAGTGCCAATTTTGCTGTTGTTGTTGGGGATTCCAACGGCATTGCACACTTTCATACTATGAAGAGTTCAATGGAGTGTGTACGATTGATACGATTAATAATTACCACGATAGTAAGATAACCATCCCAGAGAGGAAGGAAGTTGATTTTCACCTGTACGTTTAGGAATTTCTAAAGTGCACTTGGATTTCTCAGGTATAACATGTGAACCATTTTTATTGAGTCGACATCCAAGATAACGTACCAATTCGTTAGACATGTAGCACCTGTCTGTCCACAATGCACGGATCATGGACAGTGGCAGATGCCCAAAACGTTTGATATGATGGCGTCCGTCATCTACAAGATGCGGTGTGAGGCTTATGTGTAAATTGATGGATTGAGAAAACGACGAAAACCACTGCTTATGCGCAATTTGGGACTACTCAGTGACCAACGAACATGTTTCATTCTCTGATTCCGAGCCTTACTTCGTCAGAAAATTATCGTTCTGCAATCAATAATCGTAGTAGTCCTGGAAGAGCATTGGGAATCGGGGCATGCTACAACTAAAAAACAGTGCAGCCAGCAACATTTTTGGCTACCACATTTGTGCCGTGACGTGGTAAACTTCTGGCATCGGTGGGAGCAAAAGTGCTGGGTAGGAAACCTAAGAACAAACAGAGGGCCAGCTACAAACAGTGGATGCTAACCGTCCGAATTACTCAGTTGACACGAACGTCATAATCCTTCCAACTGAAATGTCAGAAGACGAATGGCACGTGTTAGCGTTGTTCGAATTTCTCACGGAACAGCGCGAAACAACGCGTTTATCTCATTCCGACGCATCGGCTGTCACCGATGTCATTATCAAACAGTGGATGTGCCAGTGTAGAGCTCCAGGGTAGTTACAATCTGATTGGGGGCCCAACTTCGCAAGCACTCTGTTACAATTGGTTAATCCAATTAAGAGCTCTGACAAAACGCGAACAACTGTCTACAATTCCTAATGCAACAGACAGATTGATAGCACCGGTAGCTCACTCCTTCAGTTACTGAGAGCCTGATTTACGACCTGCTAATCCCAAGTTGCGTGCTTGCTTGCCGGAAGCTGCGCTCATACATTCACTAAACAGACGCTCCACGTACTGTGAACTGGCCGTACAATTCACCTACCTTCCGTTACCCGTCTGCTTTCTGCCAGTCGAATGCAGCCTGCGGTGGCGGAATGTGCTTGTGAATTGGTCGACGCCTCATGCTTAGCACATAAGATGGCAGTAGGACATCTATAGAGTGCACGCCAACGTCAGAAACAGTGTTACAACAAAAAGGTGTTCAGGCTCCCGTTGGAACCTGGGGAGGAAATGTGGTTACATCTGGAGACGGTGATGCCAAGTGTTTCTGCAAGACTGCAAAGACGATGGAAACGGTTGTTTGTTGTGGAACGCGTAATGTCTGACTCCATCTGCGTGATGAAAGGTCTCGAATCCGCGACCACTCTGCCTGTGGTCGTCCAGTATGTTCGTCTGAAACCGTTCGTTGATAGCAGCGATTGTGAAGCAGGAGGAGATGCAAGATGTAGCAGAGAGCAGTTCGCCTCACGTGGAAAGGGCGGTGTGAAGCAGAATTGAAATTGATGGAACGCGCGTAGCATATTTTGAAGCACAGTCAACTATTGAGTTTTTCCTTGTGTTGCAGCATCAGTGACCTCCGGGGCAGAGGTCTCGATTGAAAGCGAATCAGCTAACTGACACCTTACCAGTATCTGATGGTCCCAGCGAATAATTCCCGAGAAACGCTCGTTCATCCTCTTGTTGGGTATGCCCAACTACGACACATATAAAAAATGCCAGGTTGCATATCATTCAAATTTGATCGAAGTCTTCGCAATCAGATAGATTTGTCAGTCATCCTCTCTGTAACATTGCAGTGCGTCCGGGTTTCAACCACGTTGGAGTCCATCCGTATTACACATTATTGCCACTATCGGAATTTAAGCTCCGACTACGTGACCACTCATCAATAGGCCAAGATACAGAATGGTCAAATTTTAGAACCTGACGAGTTGCTACGAAAAATTCGTCAACTATAGAAGTTGGTCTCCGTATACGCACAGAACGGGGTTGTATTTCTGGTGGCAATTAACTTGATAGACGGTTGCGAAATGTTTCCGCGAATTCAGGAGGAAGTGACCTCACAATTCAGGTTTCTACGGATAAACTATCGGGAGAATGTAACTTAGCTGTTCAGGACGTTGACACAACAAGCGTAAATCACAAGTTCAACGAAAGTAACACACTGTATGATATATAATTTCTTTGAGATTTCAAGCGATTTGATTGGCGCCTACAGTTGATCAGACGTAAGGAGATCATAATTTGAATATACCGGCCCACAAGTTTCGGAGAGCGACTGACGATATGCGCAAGGGCGGTTTATTCCAAGACATCGAGCACTAATATTTTATATATAATACGTGGGATAAACAACCAAAGTGTCGTGTGAATAATGGTATACCTACATATTTTATTAAGTGACCACGTTGTTGAAAGTCATGTTCAACGTTTAGCAAGTCAGTACCGTGTACAGTTCTTTTCTATGACAAACAGAGCAAGCTGTTGCAGCCAAATAGAATGTGAAGGCTATCGATGAGATGAGAAGAAATGCTAGTGACATGTTGAGAATCGATCTGTGCTGTCAAACCATTGTACGTTAATTCTGTATACTTTCAACGAGGCATTTATAGTGTCATTTGAAACATACTATATTTCTCTATTGGAAGTTCTACCCAATGCGGTGATCAGCAAGGAATAACCTTGGAAACCATTCATTGGCGTTTAGGTCCCTCAAATGAAAACGTACCTTCAAATTGGACTTCGGTTCGCGCAACAAATAAATTGGTCACTGCACACGTAATCGTCCCACTCCACAAATTCTCATTTTGAAATTCGCAAATGTATCTGTCAAAAATGGTGCAAATATTCCGCTTACTTAACATTCTGTCTCTTTTCACTGAGTTGCCGGATTCCATGTGCAATTTCAACTGACAGCGATCGTAAGTCCGGCATTAAAATTCATGATATCCAAAATCGAATGTGACAACGCAAGGGAAACCAGCTCAACTGTATGCTTATATCAACCAACTGTTTATACATCACGAAGAGCGGGCAGTGTTCAGTTGATTTTCACCTTTATGTTGTACATTATTCCCACTAAGACTTGTTTGTTTAGTAGAGGCCAAGTTCACTATAAACGACACTGGCATGTTACAAGTAACCTAGCCCATGTTGTAATTATGCAAATTCGAGATGTTCATTGGAGTTTCTGTTTTTTATCAAACGCCTGAAATTGATTCCACCGATATGTATTTTCTCCATCACTAAATCAGTTGGTTCATTTCTAACTATTGATCAATGTGGGCCACTATCAATTCTGTTCAATCCGAAACAATTCAACAATATGGATTCGATTCTATTTTTGGAGTGCTGGTGAGCATTGAAATCCAGATTATTATATATTGTTTTATGGTTACATGCGTGTATTGAAAAATAATGTCTCACAAAACTAACAGAGATAAGGTTCAGTTTGGTGGACCATTTCAGGACAGTATTGTGTTCGAATTTCTTCAATAGGTAATTCATTTGCTACCGATGAGAGTTGTAGAACAACTAATCATTCGTTGAGTTTTCAGTTATTTTTGAACTGATGAAAATCGTCACTTAAACAAAGTTTGGTTCCTAAGATCGTGTTGACATAGCATTGCGGACCGACAAGTTTTTGAGGGAAGTAGTCATATTATTCTAATCCTTTTGTGAACAACCCATATGCGTTCTTCTTTGAAATTCATGGAAACCAATCAAATGATAATGTGAAATTTTGGAAATTTTGGTTTCAGTGAATTCGATCGATACGACGTTCTTCACTCTCTGTCACGAATTAATTGGTTCGCAACATCATCAAGAATTGTGTACACAAGATTTTACGACGCGAATACTGGATGACTTTGAGTTCACGTACAGTATAGAGATGAACTTGCATGTCGACTTTCCACATGCGGTAAGAAATTGTTTTCAAAATTTTCATATCGAATCCATATTTCTTTGGAATGTGCTGAAATAAAACAAACATTGTAGCGTTGTGAGTCTGATAGCTCCAAACGAACACATTCTTCTTGTTATACAGGTAACCCTAAATGTGGTCAGCTGTATTGAATTAGCACAACGTATCGCAAACGGTTATCATTCTATTTGGAAAAGCAAATTAATTGGCTACCCAGATTATTGGTAGTTTCCGACACAGCCTCTTCACGATGCTGGCATTAGATTTTTCCACCGTTGATGAGGATAGACGAGGTGATCTCAGAAGGTTCGTGTGTCATGTGCTATTGCACGGCGGTCGTTTCAGAAATAGATCCCGATGGCACCAAGCTAGTCCCCTGATGTGCGAATTGTAAATGACATGAACTCATGCCTTGAGTATGCATGAATGTTGATCGAAATGTTTTATACATGTTACAATATACGTCCAACTGAAACATGCATGATAATGAAACATGTGCATGAGTAACCTTTATTACAGAGTAAACGTTCTGTTTTCAGTGGTTTGGCCGCTGGTACACTTTGGTGTACAATTCAACGGGAAATTTGTGGGCCTCTTCTTATCTTACCGTCTTCATCTACGATTGAATGGCATGCAAACGACTTGTCTGTCACAATACTGAGTATATTCAGATTGGTTCATGAACTACATTATGCACTTTGAAATTCGAGTAAATTTTACTTGCGATAGTTTTGGATGAATGTTTGTGTACTTATCGCGTTGCTGTGTAATTGTTACTTTGCGACTACTTTCTGCTGAAATAAAATTTTTCCCTGACTTCAGGTTATGACCTACCGCGTCGAACATGGCTCTCAGCTTGGACTAGTTTATTGCACTAGCTTGTAGTTAGTTCCCTGGTATAACAGTAATCGGAGGTTTCCAATATTTCGAATAGTGAAATAACTGGAGAAGCTTCTAAATTGGATGTCTCACCACTGTATGCTGAGGGCAAAAAGCGATCACGGCTCATCTCCTTAAAACAGTAGAAGTAGATGTGTGCGCGTTTTCGAAAAACCTAGTGGTATCAAAACCTCTTTTTGAGGTTACCACTACTGAAACTTGTAAAACCGGTCATCGTTGCTACAGTTGGTCGACAGCGTTCTCGTACTGTTCTGGGTGAAGTTAAATCAAGGTATGCGCGTTACCGTTAACGGAAGAATTATGATGCAGCAGTGAACGAATAGTTTCATACGATGGTAATTGGGACGAACTTTTGATACGTCACTCACAGCGGCAGTGTGATCTTCAGTGCCTAATGATGGGAAAGGTGGGAGGTTTGGGACCTAGTCAAACAGTTTCTCGCCTGAGTATATCACGACGAAAACGTAGCTTTCGATGAAAGATATTTTATACCAGTCACGATGTATGCTGCCTAAAAATGGCGTATAACATAGAACCAGTGTTGTGAACACTGATGAAAGCAACGCAATTGCTAGGCCTGTGTGCGGTCAGTCATCACAACAGACGGGCACACCGTCACTTTCACTGGGTTTATTGCTCGTTGCCCAAAATGAGTTTCATTCTCATTCCCTCAGACTGGGGATGATTCAATCAGCCTTACTACGCACGCTTCAAGTTCTCTTTACGCTCAGACTCATGTTAGGTGGTCATATTAATTCAGGCGTCTGGATGCGTTTATTTGAACGAATCAGCTGACATGGTAGGAGCGGTTGGCCGGCCTTTTGTTCAATAGAATATTATGACCACTGGAACTGGGGTTCTTCCCCATTGAATTGATGTCATTTTGAATACTGATTGTCACAGGTGAACAGATGAAATGAGTGCAATATTTTGGTGGACTGGTCAAGTTCTCCTGATTAGCAGAATCGCACTTTAAAAAATGTGACATTTCGGTCACCTCAAGTGCAATGTTCTAGAACCGTGGAAAACTGTTCCGGTGTGCGAAAATGTTGACCTATCAAGCAACAATTCTAATGTAACTTCCACCAGACTATATGTAACTTCATTCAACAGGGATAATTCGTGATTTGTAGGAACTGACTTACGAACAGTTGATTGTCTTCAACCCTTGTTAATCAATCCCGCTTGGAAGTAAACCGCACTTTCAACACAGCTATAGTTAGATGTTGACAACAGAAAGTAGGCTCAACTTAGTCATCCTGCGTACACAGAGAGAGCAGAATAGTTGTGAGCTTTCGACGGCTGTGAGCAGAATATCAAAATGATTACTACCTGTGATGAACGTGGTTATATGATGGCTACTCTATTTTGACGCAATCAAAACAAACGTGTTGTACCGTTAACGGTGCATTGATGTTACAAGTATGAACTTACCGATTAACTGCTTACGCGGTTGGTTATCTTGAGATTATCATGTGATCCGTGTTCTCTGTGATATACTTATCTTAGCGTTACTGTGAACATGCTGTGATTTTGCAAATTGTTCAAACTTCAGCTTGCACACTTCGAAAGATTGGAGATTTTCAGATGCTATATTCTCGTTCAAGTTTATGGTTAGAAGGAAGGTTTTTTTTCCGTTACTGAATCCATCGTTTGCTAGCATTACTATACGGATAATGTTCGAAATTCAAGAGTTGCTTTTCTCCCACCAATATTGTGAACGATTATTCTGCCGCCAGTTTTCACGTTATCTGGCTTAGTGGTTGCGCTCCAACTACATTGACTCCGGTTTTCTGCACACAAATTCTTCTTCCTAACTCGCTTAAGACATAGATCCAGTCGGAATCGTAAGTTATATTTCAACAGGTACATATATATATATATATGTACGTATCTGTGAGCTGAGTTTAGGCAGAGTTCTTAATCGTAAGATCATTGATTAGAGTTATTATGTCTTCTCTTGAGGTGATCGGTAAACTAACCATTATTTTCCAAACAAATGTGGCTGAGCGTTTGCAGATGCTGACTCGGTCTCGCCTAACTTGGGTTCAGTGATCAATACAACTACTTTATGGAAGCTTGAATAGTGTTCTAATCCCGGCAATGATGAGGGCATAAACAACTCATGAAATTCTTATGGTGATGTGATAGGTGTAACCAGATAAATGCTTACAAATTACTTCTCAAATCCATTTGCTGATTAGCGTAGAACACGAGGCTCACTTCTAATCTGGCACACGCCAGTGATAATGACATGGAGTTCACTGAAGCAGTTAGTGCGATTAGGTTTGTTCAGTTTGACAGTTTTTACCGGATTAGAATATAGAAGATATGGAATTGATTAGAGGCAAAATCAAACATGAGTGATATTGCGAACGATTTTTCTGACTGTTTTCTCGTCACTCAATGCATGCAAAACACCAACCTAATGCAAGTTGGTGTGCCATCCTAGTCACAATGGCAGTCATCAATATGACCAGAGAAGTCAGAAACAGTTTTTTGCACAATGTATCTCTCGAGCACATTTCGCTGCATCTCATCAGGTACATACTGCAGTCTATGGGTTTATATAGCAAAGTTCAATGGGTCTTGTGAAGCTAAACAACAAAATCAACAACCACACAAACACACACATCCGTACACATCAGTTACCAGGGCAATCTGGTACTGACGAACAAGTCTTTCTGTACGCAGAGGGGTGGCTTCCATTTGCTAATTGCTACCGCCTCCGCGAACCGGAGAAGCCTTCGATTTTTGTTGCGTAACGTATCCGAAACGAAATCCACCGGTTGGAATTGTACAATCTGGTTAGCTTGTTCAGTTGATCTGTGGTACTTTCCATGTAACATTTTGTCAGACGACGTAAGTTAGAAACCGTGGGTCGAATTTTGTCATGTCGGAGACGTTTGTGATAATATAGCGGATAGGAATTCAGTTGAAGACATTGACCATAGAATGACAATCTAACGCGCTGGGTAGCGATTTTGCATTTTAACTTCACGATACCATCGAGCTGCTTCACCACAGATGTTGGGAGCCGAGTTTTCAGAAAAGCAAAGCAACCTTTTCCCGTAACAAATTTGAACAAAGAAGGCTGCATCTCATCAGGTACATACTGCAGTCTATGGGTTTATATAGCAAAGTTCAATGGGCATTGTGAAGCTAAACAACAAAATCAACAACCACACAACACACACACATCCGTACACATCAGTTACCAGGGCAATCTGGTACTGACGAACAAGTCTTTCTGTACGCAGAGGGTGGCTTCCATTTGCTAATTGCTACCGCCTCCGCGAACCGGAGAAGCCTTCGATTTTTGTTGCGTAACGTATCCGAAACGCCTTCTCCAGGTTCAATTTGGGTCGACAAGTCAACAGGTGTCGGGCGATCGATGACGCTGGTTCCTTGTGACTTGTCACATTCTGACTTGAGCCCGGTATTGTGGTATCCATGAGCGTTTTGCGAACCCAAACTGGAATGTGTTCGTTGACCCGATTACGTAACTGCCGCTCCGTCCTGCCTATGTAAGTGGCCCGGCACTCACACGAGAATTCATAGATGATGTAAGATTTGGCGTTGAGCGGTAGCGGTGTTTTCAGAGGTGGTGTTGGGATTCGGGTGGTGGTGAACAGCATGACCAGTTGGGCTGCATAGAACGTGCGTCCCATAGCCCCTGTGAGACGGGTTTTCAACAGAGTGGCAATGTCATCACCCTTGTATGGCAAACGGAGGTAGACATTTAGTTTGGAAGCTGTTGAACACATCGCGGCGGCCGGCTTTTGTTTGCTGAATTTCTCAACAAATGCCGATGGATAGCCATTTTCTTTCAGCGTGGTTCTCAACAATGACAACTCTTTGGCCAATGTTTCTCTTGAACAGATTCTTCTTGCGCGATAGAACAAGGTTCTCACCAGACCCCGCTTGTACTGGATCGGCACAAAACTGTGAAAGTTCAGGTACTGTCCAGTCCAAGTGTGTTTCCGGTAGACGGACCGCAGTAAGGAACCGTTGTTCTGGCGCTTCATGAGAATATCCAAAAACGCCAAGGTTTCATCCTGCTCGTGCTCAATAGTGAAGCTTATTTTAGAATTCAGCTTGTTCATTGAATCGAGCATACTCGTTGCCATCTCCTTGGTATCGGTAACTATCAGCACATCATCAACATAACGTCGGTAGAAATGAGCCTGACTGATGACAGCGTCTGCGTTCTGCTCCAGATGGGCAACGAAAATATCGGCTAGTATCGGACCGAGTGGACTGCCCATAGCAACACCATCGATTTGTGTATAGCCAGTTCCCTGGAAGTAGAACTTTACGTTCGCTGTGCATAGCAGGAGAAGGCGTTCTAGCTCAGACGTAGGCAATCCTATGTTCAATTGATGTGAGTCAATATACTGACAAATTATATTGACCGTCTGCATCAGAGGAACATTTGTGAACAAAGAGGCGATGTCCAAACTGGCCATATGTTTGTTGCTGCAGTCCAAACCATCGAGTAAATCGATTAGTTCAAAACTATCTCTCACAGTTTTCCGAACCATCGATTGCCTTACGGGTTGAAGAAGTTGGGCTAGCCACTGTGCCAACTTGTGTTGTGGTGAATTGGACATGGATAGTATTGGCCTGAGTGGTACACCAACCTTGTGAAGTTTGGGTAAGCCATACAGTTGAGGAGTATGTGATCCTCTAGGTATAATTGACTTTGCCGTTGACTGATCAATGAAGTGTCCTTCCAGCAGTGCTTGCACTTCCTTGTTAATGCGTCGTTCAATTTCAGTAACATTGTCTGCTGAGGTATCCTGACGGAATTTGGTTGTGTCATTTAATAATGGCTGCATTCGTGATATATAGTCAGCCTTATCCATGACCACAACGCCGGAGCCTTTGTCTGGTTGTAGGATTATCAAGTTTTCATTGGTTCGTAGCTCAGAAAGGGCATCAATATGTTTCGGAGTCAGGATTGTGCTCTGCTTGGAGGACGTTACTCTGTATTGGTGCTCGAGGTCGACTAGCCTGGCTTTAAACCAACTGCGGGCGTCTTCTGACACCGGACTGAGTTGTGAGAGTTGGTCAAACAGAAGCTCGAACTGGGCCTGTGACTCGATGCTGTTGTTCTTCTTTGGGGGTATACAAAATTTCAGACCACAAGATAGAGCTTCCAATTGAGTGCTGTTGAGTTGAATTGACGACAGGTTGGTCACATACCTAGCCGGATTTTCAGGAAATACTGAGTCTATCAGATTGTGTCTCAGTGACCTCTGTAGATTGCTGAGTAGATTGATTCTCGTCTGCTTAACTTTTTCACTGCAAAAGTTGATGAACTTGATACTGCAGATAAGGCTGAGTTCCTCAATGTGTACAGTTTGCGGTCAAATAAGAATCAATCGCCTGTCCTACTTCAAAGCTTTTCTGAATGTTGATCATAACATTTCCGCTATATAATGCTGTAACACGCTTCGAAGAAGTAGAAATAGCTCAAATTTTCGCATTCAACAGTAAGCTGTCAACAAGATGTTCATATATTAGTCCAGGGGAAAATGTCAACGTTCTGTTTAGGCGTGATTACAAAATTAACATGCGTTTTATACCAATTTTTCAAAGGATTGAAAAGCTGCGAAAATATGCTTTATATTATTAAGAAAGTTGATGAGGTCGGAATGTTCAGTGTGAGCCATGTGGAACGGTAGATTCATTGCCGAATTATGTGACCAAGTTCATCTGATTAGTGCTTTTATCCAAATAGTTGTAAACCAGGTTCCCTGTCCCATTTCGTTTTCCCGATTAGAAATTCTTTCCTGTTCCAGCCTTAACCAGGAAATCAAAGGTTACCGGTCGTCACTTGAAACTGCAACCTCTATTGTAAAAATTCGTTCAGTATGATACAATAACTATATCAACCATAACAACACTCATTGAGGAAAGAAGTCCTCTCATGTTGTGAAAAATAACTCTTTGAAATGCATTGACGCATTTTATATTCCAGCCAGGTCTGTATTCGGCTAGCTTCTGAATTTGCTACTTAACTTGTGAACATTCTTTTAGCGGACTGTGCGGAGGCAATTACTTGCATCATCAATCGTACGCATTAAACAGTTAACAGGTGGAAGTTCGAATCGCAAATGTCTAGTATAAAATTGACACAAAGTTTTATTTGATATTGTTCCCATTTAATCTACTTGGCTAGTGCTCGGTTCACAGGCAAGCTCCGGGTCCTCGTGTCTGTTTACTAAATATTCTCATACGTGCACTGTTTCGATAACATTCGAGTGCGTGTACTGTTTATTTTTGATCAATCTTTCTCACATCTTCACATTTACGCCGATGTCTGTTTAATCAGCGCTTTTTGACCCAAATGATTCTGAACCGTGTCTGCGTGTCTCCAGTCATTTGGAATATGCAACCCAGGTACAATGGACGTCGTTTAAAGGAGAGTTCGGCGATATACGTTGAGACTTTACACTTGGTCTTCAGGAACGCGCTCCGAATAATTCGAATGGAGAAGATAAATGAATGTAAACACAAACAAATATATTGTTACATTAGAAAACCAGAGCAAACCAAAACGTACTCAAGCCGAATGATTTGATATTTTAGACACAAAAGTGAACTGTTCAACTCTGTGCCGCATGTTCGACAGTTTCTTCAAACGGTGAATGTTGAAATATGGTTAACCATGAAGCCATTCTCAGCAATGTCAATCGGTTCGACTATTCTGGCTGGCGCATTTAATACAAATACTATCGATTGATGACACGTCATCCTTTACGCACCCGATGTCTCTGAGTTCAGTCCCAACTGGAACACTGTCACACATTTATATGAAGCTGAAATAAATTAGATTATCAATCCTGTAGATCTAACTGTATCATACCATTCATTCTCCATTAAACTGAATATTCTAACTTCTCCTCCCGTGTGGCTGTCTACCACTGAAATGCTGTCGATCCTTTTGTATGATGATGACCGGATAGAATCCAAAAGTAGCAAACCGTACAACCACATAATACTCCAGTTATTGGCGTTTTTGAATTAGATTAACTACCTCAATCACAGTCAATCTTCGGGTAACGGATGTCAAAACTAGCTACGGTCGTAAATTCTGGCTTACAAAGTTTAGAGTAAGCAAAGTAGTTGGACTTACTTAGTCACCGGGGTTTCTGGGCACCTAATCTTAACAAACTTAGTAAGCTATTATGATATTCAGTCTTACATTGTACGCTATCGGGATAGAATATCATGCTGAGTTTTGTGGTTCACGTTTGATTCTGTATGATCACGAAATTGACCGGTAACGCGTAGTCGACTGGACATTGTCTATTGTGACCAACGGATGCAGATAGATGAAACGAATGTTTGCAGTCAGATAGCCGAATTGATGCTAGTATATTGATCTGTCTAGGTATAAATTGTTGTAGATCAGTGAAGAGAGTCATCCGGTACGGCACAAAAGAGAACGGTGAATAAAACAAACTCCAGTTGTACGTGACCAGCCGGCCCAATAATGCGTAGTGTCAGCTAAACACTGGACGGTGTGAACAACGCAGTCAATGTAGTGCTACAGCCGGAAAGAAAACAGGGCCGGTCTAGAGGATGAACGGCATACTGGAAACAGTTTAGCCGGTTCACCAAAAACATACAATATCGGAGATGGTTTAACAAAGAACAAACTAATGATGACTGAAGAAGAGAACGAGTGAATGGACTTAGAGGCTGAATATTCGCATTTCACGAAGGATCCAAATGACTACTTTGGATATAGAAAACAAACGGAAATGGAGTAACGTCAGCCGCAGAATCCAAAGAAAGTTGCACGAAACTACAGAGGCCATCCGAATCATAACAAATTAGTGTTCCCTCCGGTTGATGAGTCGATAAACCAACTTTATCGTCTGTGTCCTCCACCGATTGAACAGTGTATAAAGTTTTGTCAGCACGCTCAAGACACGTTGATACACACTGTCACGCATTCCGTCATTTCTTTGGTTAGGCTTCTGTGAAGAAATACGGACAATAAGCGGCCTGTTTAATGACAGCACATGAGAGTTCACACAATGTGGGAACAAGTAGATGATTCTAGTAGAATCCAATCACATTGAAAAGAACACGCATACTTGTCCACTGTATTCCATATTGACTGTATTTGGGAGAAAATCCACCGCCAAAAGTAATTTCCGGTACACATGCATCACAACGCAAGGAAGAGCTCAGCTAGGAGCAAGCAATGAACAATGACCGGCCGTGAAACATGTATTTCTAATATGACCAAACGATTCATTTTACTATTGCAGGATGTTCTCTTTCTTCAGCTCATAATGATTTTGTGCTCAATACTCTCATCAAAACGTCCGTTCAGTAACTACAATGAGGTAGTGTTGAACACATTCGTGACGTTGACTTGCCGGTGAAAAATACAAGATTTTGGGTTTGTCCTATGGAGTGTCTGCACATTAGTCATACCGGCACCTCCTGAACAAATTCATAACATTGGTGGTTAACGTCTGCAGGATGTCTAAACAGACGTTACTCTGGACAAGGATGGATGGTGACATGGTTAGACTGATGACTTCCTACGGAAAATAACCAGTTAACCACTCATCACTCTACTGTGCACTCATAGTCGTTCTCACATCAATACACGGTACACCGGTTCCCTGACGATTTCATAGATTGGGGTCATATCTTTGTTCACTATACGTCGAAATTCATTTTTAGGTGTTAAAGGGTTGGGCATTGCCAATTCATAGGGCATACAGATAACAACGAAGATTGGAATGATCATCAGTCAAAATACAGAGGGAACGCATACACCAACATCTATGTACTCACAGGGCCGGACGGCAGGTATTGGTTAACATCGGCCCGGGAATGCAAGCAACTTCGGATTCCGTTTGCTAACAATGAGTGAAACGAATTGGCATGGTCCACAACGTGATCTCTTTTCATACTGAGCTTCGAAGTAGAGGGAGTGAAATTTCGGATCACTTGGCCTTGTTGCCGCAGCCTGTTGCGTCATCGTACGCGCTAACCCATTCGGCAAATATTTAGTCACTTTTGTAGTTGGTTCTCAACATTTTCGTATTCCGCTCAACATGGGGAAAGACAAATAACTTTTCGTTTCTGGGCATCCCACTCATCAGACGTTGGATGGCTCACCACAACGCTCAGTGCACCGCAAGACCTCTTGAAGCGGTCAGTATTTACAATTATCCTCTCTTGCGCTGATTACTTATAAACGAGGTCTAACGCAGTTCCCGTTTCACGGAGTCTGACAAGTCTGTGCCAATGACTACTTACAAAGCGAAGAGGAGAGATTGTAGGTTTCGATCGTATACATCCAAAAACAGAAATGACCGATCAAGATTGTTGTGTGTACGTTCCTAAGATGTAGTTAATACTGAACCTACATATGAGAGGCGACCATATCACAACTTGCATGAGTCAAAGACTGTAGTCAGCTATTTGTGTTTGCAAGGGGCATTCCAACTTCCCCCATCATGTTCAATGTTGTGACGGACGACATCCTGGAAGGTGCGCTTAAGAAATTCAGTCGACCTCGTGATGAATTCCTAACTGGCGCTAGGTTAACCGATCTGGAGTTGGAAGATGACATTATCTTACTTAGCTATTTTGCTGGGGACATGCAGATTGCAAAACAGAGTCACTAACCGAAGTAACCGGGTAGCCCTTCTGTCCATTTCCTCCGTGAGGACATAAAAGCGAATAGCTTCTCGACCCTATTTCTTCACGGAAAATGTAACGGTGAATCATTCCTTTGCGTTTTGCACCAGTAATGTTTACAGCTCACTGATCTGTGGATGGCGCATTCAAGCAACATGCAGGTTTTTCTGAAGTGTAGATCACTTCTTATGAGACAAAGTAATTCGGCCTTATCCGCACCATTCTGATCCACTGTTTGACAATGAAAAAAAACGAACCCTGAAAGATAGATAGCATGTGACTTCTGGCTGAAGCCGCGTTTCGGTCGCAAAGAATGGCTCATGATACGACACACTAGGATTTTGTCCCTCCCCAGTCATGTGTCACTCATTTACTGAGAACAACCGTGAGACTGACCACAAAACGTTGTGTCCAGAGCCACCTGCTAAAGGCGAATTCACGTGGAATAACCTGTAAGAAAGTTCAACTGAATGAGAGAAATTGATAAGGCAAGGTTAGGCGGATGAACCAAGGTGATAAGGACACAGACACGCCATTGACTGCGGCGCACTACCTATTCGAATAACATTTCAAGCCAGCAATTTTTGTTCATTTCGATACATTATGATTCTGATGGTTCCGTTTTGTTCAGTCGTCTAGATAAGTGGTGTGTTGTGGAGCGGTTAAACCTTGTGGGTTAGAGCAGTCTGCGCAGGCTGTGGACTCATATTCCTGCACACCGTTGGATCGCTTCGAGCCCAACCAAGTCTTCAGTACTGTGAATGTTTTTTTTTTCGGCTTCGTTCACCAGCTGCTGTGTAATCAGCGTCGTCATCACAGACAGCAATACATCAGTGGTCCACAATGATGCTTATCTGCCACAAGTGCGGGGAGTATGATGCGTGGGGTAGTACCGAAATGGTCGGTTCAACTTCGCTGCTAGCTTCCAATGTTCCCCTTTTTTACCTTATTTACAGAAGGTTTTGATGTCGTCAGCAGTCCTGTTTTCAGGATGGTGGAAACCAAACCAAAGATTCCAAGTATAAAGTTAGGTTTGAGACACAGTGGCTCAAAAGCCGTAATATTCGCCCTAACATGCTGGTTCAATGGGCTGGTTGCAGAACCAGGTTCTCGAATCCGTTAGTAACAGCTCGACTTGTAGAGGATCCACTTTCCGGCCTTGCGAAGAAAGATATTAATACACATACGCTATGAGGATAGCAGCATTCGTAAATCGTCGGTGAGCTCGTTGAGACGAGGTAGACATGGATCGAGATCATTCGTAGTGAGCTTGGTGTGTCTCCAGAAAATTGGACATGTGTATAGAAGCGTTGAATGCATGAATTCTAAGGCATAACAAGTGAAGTGATATACAACAGTCAGCGCTACTACAAACTAAATGACTCGCTAACTGGTTGAACTAAAAACACATATTATCAAGCTTACAAGAGAGAAGTTGTTATTGATTTTGTTAACGTCTGTCGTGTCATTTTTGAGATTGCTGTGCTGTTTTCAAATAGTGTTGGAAGGCGGCTCCATGTTTCACTATTTTTCTTGAAAATAAACTGCACTGACTAGTTTTATTCGTACATCAGCTACCGCAACTATTTTCGATACTCCTACTCCACCTGGAGCCCTGGAAATTTCCGAGCGGTGAAATGAGACATTTTTCACACATATTTTATCTTGATGCGCAAACAGTCGCTTTGCTCCGACCCAACCAATGACCATTTGTTCGGGTGAGCTCAATTCCGTTTCTATCGTCCCCCATTACTGAACGGTGCCTAGTTGTCAATTCGTTGTACTGGCTCATTCTTTGCTCATTTTCTGGAGGGTTTTCACATTCGGGGTGAATGATTCAATTCTCATGTGCACTGATTCAGGTGGTACCGTATCAGATCCGGCTTTCACGAGCGCCCACTCGTTAACCGTTTCGATTATAGATTATCTTCCCTGTCGTTGCATATCGAGAAGGGCCCTTTTATTGGATCAACAGCTTACGCGTAACTAGGTTCGAACTTGATTCGTTAACAAACATGGCAGTAGTGGTAGCGATGGTAATTCGAAATCTAACTAGAATTTCCTTGCTGTCATTACCACGTTATTGATGTCCTGTGCATCAAAAGTTACACAAGATTACTACTGTTCGTTACCGAAGAGCGTGATGCTCAAAAAAAATGTTGCTCTCCTCTCGTCGTGTTCATATTTCGAAATACTGATGACTATACCTATTTAATATCGCTTGTTTCTAATTGACAATGGTTCCCATGAGGTACAGAATATCTGGCAATTCAGCGGATACACGGACAGATATTCACCTCCACAACGAGACTGACCATTGACGAGGTGTGACGGCTTGTGCACCTCGGTGCTCTATTTGACTAAACTGGACAGTGTGGCAAATATACTAACTGTCACATATGCCAAGCAGGCCAGAGGATGGAGGTCTTATAAACAGTCTCCCTGTCCTTCAGGTTGGGGGTTGAAAGAAGGTTGGCATCATTTTCCGCAAAATGTACAGGCTACAGGACAATGCCATTCACCCGCCGCCTTGCGGTACAGGCTGTTAGAGCAAAAGTTTTCTTTGAGAACCCTAGTCGTTCTCCTGTCTAAGTCTGGACGTCCTGGCAGTATCTCAACCCACACACAAACATGAATACTCACAACATTAATAGCTCCATACTGCACTGCCAGTATCGCAGTATAAACCGGGTCGCCCTATCTGCTGCATACAGCAGGGTGGATAGGCGAAATACATGCTACTGCTGACCCCCCCCCACTGTCCTATCAAATTTAGCTCTCAGGCCCTTCACACCCCTATTTCTGGTGACTACTCTGCAGGTCCCACAACAGACTATAGTTGATCATAGTAATCACTGTGCCGGTAAGTTCTATCTCTTGCCCCTCAGCCTCAGACCCCGTCGTCCCTTAATTAGATCTAGAATGCGAATTAATATAGATGCTTCAACGTTCGCACTCTATGACAGGCAGGTCAACAGGCGGCTCTCGCACGAACGTTCGACTCGTGAAATGTCGACGTCTGTTGTGTTTCGGTGACTAGAATCCAGGACAGTAGTCAACGTATGGAACTAACAGCATGTGCACTGTCTACCAGATACTGGTTATAAACTTCGGATGACTACGACGACGGTCAGGCTAGATTGGATATAGTTCTCAGCTTTGGTACTTTGTCGTTTCGTTGTTACTTTTGCTGGTCAACGACCTCACCAACAGCAACGACTAGCCGTCAGTAAAGCATAAGTAACAAACCAGCTTAGAAAGCAGCCTGAACAGTTCTCAGATGTATTTTGAGCGCAATCTACCGAGAGCAACGAACGGATGACGAAACCCTCCCAACTTCATTGGCTGAAGTGGAGCGTATATTAAACAACAGACCATTGGTTCCTGTTGCCGCAGACGGTCCTGACAATATCGCTCTAACCTCGAATGACTTACTTCTCTTGAAGAGCAATACAGGGTTGGCCCCAGAATCCAATCTGGTAGATAGGTACACTAGGTGTTGGAGACAAGCGAATCACATGGTAACTACCTTTTGGAGAAGGTGGTCTCGAGAGTATGTGTCATCGTTGCAAGTGCGCCAGAGGTGGTTGACGAGGCAACGTAATTTTCAGGTGGGTGACGTTGTTCTCGTATCCGACGGACTGACTAGAGACCAGTGGCCCCTGGGCCTAGTTACGAAATGTGAAGTAGACGCTGACGAACTAGTCCGTACTGTAGAGGTTCGCACGAAGGCAGGTCTATTGAGGAGAGACGTGAGGCGCCTTTGTTTGTTAGAGGGCATGACTGTTAGACACTACGGTTCGCGAGGTCTCCAACGTATGTCGTGTGGATAGTTATATTAAGTATAGGTAGGTAGGGAGCCAGAACTGTGCAGCACTACCGGCGGTCTGCCAGATGCAGACGAATTTTGGCGGGCGCTGTAAATTTGTTGATCCATGAACTGAGAAAATTCGTCCCCATCGTTTGCATTCCCCATTTTCCCACTAACCTGACACTTGTTCCCACTACCTCACCCACCCCGTTTGTTTTATTGAACTAATGTGTCATTAAGTGTCCTTGGCGCGAGTAGCCATTCTTGTCCTGGCTTACTGGCGTGACGGCTGACCTTTGACCTTGCTGGTCCTGTTTGAAACTGTTGATTTTGCTGGACGAGACTATCGTCGCGAACGATTGAGGTTTGCTTTTTGTAATTACTGATGCATTTCTTTAATAGTACCGTAGAAATTGTTGGGTCCAATCTTGTTTTCATTTTGGGGATCCGTTTTTGGGCTACGCGTAACTCAACGATCAGACGTGGATCGTTACAGTACTCAATCGGGTGGCGATGATTGGAATTTCGCTGATACCATATGTGACAGGCAAGTCCGCCGTTCCGTAGATGCTGTTTCAGTTTCTGGCTCATACGTTAGTCGTAGATCCACACGCAGTCTTAAGAGTTTGCAAGCTAGGTCTACGTTGTTGCTAGCTGAGCTTAAGGAACGTGAAGTCATAGCAGAAGTCGCATTAGAGCGTAAGCTGGCCCAGGCTAGAATGGAAGTTGAGAGGGCTAGATTGTTGCTTGATCTAGCTGAAGATAAATATGCTCATGTTGACGCTTACCCCGTGCGGGAGCATTCAGTTGATCGGGATGCTCAAGTGAAACAGTATTTGGAGGACCACAGCGTAAGGCTAGCTCCAGAATTGAGGCCAATACAGTCCGACGAGCATCCCATCCCAGTCCATCCATCGTATACTGTTCTGCCAACAGCCGCTAGTCTTGACCTTCCTAAAGTTGAGTTGTGCTCTTTTGATGGTGACCCCATAAATTACTGGAAGTTCGTTCGGCAAGTTGAGTGTTATGTCGAAAGGAAGGTATCAGATGACGCTCAACGGATGTTGTATTTGTTGCACTGCTGCCGGCGTCGTGCCAAAGAAGCCAGTAAGTGGGCACACCTGCCGGACGTTACATTCGGTGAGATTAAGGGTAGTGAGGTCACTATTCTCCTCGGTTGCGACGTGCCCGAGGTGCATTGGCTCCTAGATCAAAGGCTAGGGGATGTAGACAACCATACGCAGTGAGGACTCTATTCGGATGTATGTTGTGCGGACCTTTGACTAGTGAATGCCAGACGAAGGCGTCCGTCAACTGGCTGTCACAGGACGTTCCTACGTTGGTGGACCAGATTCGTGTCTTATATGATACTGAGTTCAATAATACGTCACCGAATGCCCTTCACTTTCCAGAGAGGATTCGATGGCTTCGTCGCTGATACAGTCGTATGTGCTGGATGCAAACGGGCATTATGAAGTCCCCCTTCCTAGGAAGTGTGAGCACCTTATCGCTCCCAAAAACTTTAAAATGGTTCAATTACATCTGTCGTACTTGAAGAGAAGATTAAAACGTGATGCAGATACGTTCTCAAGATACGCAGACGTGATACAGCACCACATTGAACGTGGGTACGCTGAATGGGTCCCACAAGCTCATCTGATCAATTTTTCTTACCGGTGGCACACGTCTCACCACCCTGTACTGAACACCAAGAAACCAGGAAACCTCAGAGTGGTCTTCGACTGCGTGGCTAAATACCAGAGCCTGTCCCTGAATGAAAGGTTGTGTCAGGGCCCCGACTTGAATACAAACCTGGTAAATGTACTGTTACGATTTCGCATGCAGAAGTGACAATTTTGGCGGATAGCGAAAAGATGTTTCTGCAAGTACGCATCCCGTTCGTGACCGAGGTATGTTTCGTTTTCTTGGGTCCGAACATGACCTTGCAAGAGATCCAATAGAGTACCGAATGGCTTTCCATCCCTTCGACGCTACATTCTCGCGCTTCCACGCGAGTTATGGATTACGACGTGCCTCTGAGGACTGTGTGCGTGTATGAAATTTCTACTCGCTAATCAGTTCGAACGAATTTTAATGTTTATGACTCTCTGGTTTCGGTTTGCAGCGCGGAGATAACAAAACGCTTCGTGAGAGAGGCTTGTGACGTGTCGGCAAGAGGAGACTCCCGGGTGAGAAACGGGGTTTCGAATGACCGTGAGCTGCAGCATCAATACCGACCTTCAGAGCTCTCATCTACGAGAAAATATTTCAGCCAAACCCCCACCATCTCAAGCGAACTCTCGGTATCCAATGGGACGCTGAAACGGATGAGTTTCGCTTGAGTCTCCAGCTTCTAGGACAGAGCGGAGACTAGAGAGGGATGATATCCTGTGTCCTTCGCTACACGAACCTTTGGGCTTTGTCTTGCTTTGGTTGCTGCCAGGCAAACGCTTGAATCAAAAGTTGTGCAAATGTGGTCTCAAATGTGAGAAACCGTTGTGTCTAGAAGACTTCAAAGTGTAGCAAGCTTTTTTGATAAACTGAAAGGCTCTTGATGACTTCCAAGTTCCACGCTACATGCTGTTTTCGCAGTTTATTTTGACAGAGCCATCTGAACAGCACATTTTTGTGATGTCTCGGAAGCCATTTTTGTTCTGGCTGACTGGCGTGACGGACTGACCTTTGACCTTGCTGGTCCTGTTGAGAAACTGTTGATTTTGCTGGACGAGACTATCGTCGCGAACGATTGAGGTTTGCTTTTTGTAATTACTGATGCATTTCTTCAATAGTACCGTAGAAATTGTTGGGTCCAATCTTGTTTTCATTTTGGGGATCCGTTTTGGGCTACGCGTAACTCAACGATCAGACGTGGATCGTTACAGGCGGTACAAGCTGAGGTTGTAGAAGCGTCCTTCTCAGTGGCCACTGGTGGCTGCTCGATGTTCACAGAGATGTTCACTTCTCCATCACCGACTAATGTTGACGTTGGATTAGCGACAACGGTGTCGTAGCGCTGTAAATTCATGAGTACAGTCGATTAGCGCTGGAATGTGGATCTCTGGAGTTTTGCATTTGCATATCGTCAAATGCTTTTTCCTAGTCTGGAATTTTTGTCCTCATGTTTGTTCTGTCGTTTCATTTACACAATTAGCGTATGGTACTTTTACTGATTATACGCACTGTATGCACCTATTGCCTATCACCGTGCAATACATGCGTTGATATTGCTCAGCTGAGTGTGTATTTCACAGATGCGTTGAGGAGTATTCCATCTCCATTATTACTATTTATTGCTCGAATAAGGTGTATTAATCGGTTCGTTCCATAAATGGACGGCTCCAACTTGAATGGTGCTGCGGCTCTGAACGACTTCACCGTCTTTGAACGTTTTCTGACGATCTAATACTGTTTCCATGCTTCTTCGAGAGAGCAACAGCGTTCGGGAATCAACAATCACTACGAGCTAAAAATATTTTTAGATATATATGGGTAGATACATATCCCCTAGTAGCACACTGGAACACAGCCGTTCCCTGAGTGATCTTTGAGTGTTCCTTTTGGATCACTCACCGAAATGAGATAAATATGTAACTTTCGCCAGCAATATTGATTATAAAAATAACAAAAACTGTTTTCTTTTTCGAAAACCTATTTTACCACCAAAGTCGCTGGTGTTGAATTTGTTTAATTGAACCACGTTGCATAAATTTGCGGGGCGCCAAGCGAATAATTTCAGCCATCTTGTTTGCTTTGTTATGTATGATATAAGCGGTAAGGCGTTAAATAAGCCACGAGGTTGTTCGCGTGCTCACGTATACCGTTTGACTTATCATTTGATTGGGGCATGAGTTATTGATGTACCTTGCTTATTAGCTGAGATATTCCACTTCTAATACGTACTAAAAACTTGTTTTTTTCAGGAAGTGGAATTTGCACAAGTTCAATGGAATTTCCGACATCATTTCAAGGCTGTTGAATATATTGGCGAAGAACGGGATATTCATTTCAATACGTTGGAACACTTGCAACTGTCCGCTATATACTTTTTTGCTATAAAAATTGCTTGATCACAATGGTTTTTGATAACTTGCTGGATTTATGAATTTCGTTACTCAGTTGTTGAAGGCAGACAATAGCTTTTATCGTGGTTGGGTATATTAGGCATTCAAATGTAGGTGGCATTTGATTAAATCGTATTATAAGGCTGCGCGCAAATTTTTTCTGACCGTTCCCTGAGTGTTCCCAAAATGTCTCCTTAGAGCACTCAGGGATCACTCAGGGAACGGTCAGGGAACGCTCAGAGATCACTCAGGGAACGGTCGTGCTACTAGGTCTGTAGCCATGACTGGACACTCACGCCAATTGCAGTTAGAAGAAAACCACTTGCGTGCATGATATAAGCATATGTTATTGTATCACAGTACCACCATTCAAGTATATTGCGTTTTAATGTTCACAGAAAATCTAATCCTCATAGTCCAAGGCCATTTTCATCGACAGCAACAAAAGTCAATTTGTGCTGTGTAAACAGACGCAAAAATGAGAGGCGTATATTCTGCCGCTTATACTACGTTGAATTTTGCTACCCTTTTCTAATTATTTCACAGTTTAACGCAATTATACTATTTTGGTATAGTTTATTGATAGTGGTGCAGTTGAATCTGTGCAGAATCGTTGTTTTCGTCCTTTGAATAGTAAAACCAAAAAATTTGATCAACAGAATTAATCCGTTTCAGGGGCTGAAACATATCACAAAGTGAGAATAAGTCTAGTAAATGAAACTCAACGATTATCGCAGACTACAACGTGGTCTTGGTTCACCAAAACAATCGATCAACAGCACACCTAAGGAAGTGCGTTTCTATCGTTCACAAATTATTGAGAAACTCCGATGAAATGAAGGTGAGCTGAAGTGTTAGTAAAATGGTACAAATGATATTTCCAAGTCATATGTGAAAACAGCATATTTCAGTTAATCTGACATCATCTGACATTACGTTGTGTTTAAACGGTCCATTACGGGTAATTCACTTCCGTACGTTGAATCAGCATGGCGGTGAACGATGAAAGCATCTTTAGAAGAATATTCAAGTTGAAGTACCCGAAATATGAAGAATATCTGGAAGACTTGCGCAAATTTCAACGAGAAACTTGCACAAAGCTTTTTCATTAACACTTCGCAAACAGCTGCAAGTGCTAAGAAGCATAGGGGAGTAGAACTACCGCCAGGCTGCCCGTATGGAAGTGTGGTGTACAAATGCGTACACTGTACACGCCGAACAACACCCTCCAAACGGTAATGTTTATTTATCCAATTTGATATGATAAATTTTAGATTTGCAGACTACAAGATGTAATGCATCCTGGGTCGTACATTATCGTACTAACGGATATCAAATCGAAAAGGCGAACCTGGTCCACTCACACGACTTTCAAGTTGGTAAGCCTAATATATATCCCAGGAATAGGCGTTTGACTGTTGATGAGGAACTGCATGTATGTGAGATGATGAACCACTTTAAGAGTGCTCGAGAAATGAGGTTGTATGTGAACAAGAAATATGGGGTTAGGATGCGTCGACACGATTTAAGCAACCTACGCATTAGGCATAACAAATTAGATAGTCGCAACGAAATTATCAAGTTGCGAGACTTATTAAGGGTGGAAGGCAGTTATAGCTTTCTACTTCGAGAGAAAAGTGCTGAGGTTCGTTACGTTTCTGTCGAAAGGTGCTTTTCAGCTGTGATCTAGGTATGGGGACATGAAACGTAATAGTATAAAATGAAACTACATGGATGTGCTCGTAAATATATATAATATATATATATATATATATGATATATATAGGATGCACGGAATGTTATATACAACATTCATTCCGTATGGCATCTGTAAATACGTTTAAATAGTTATACACGTGTATATGTGCATCATATATAGATAATGTTTCACGTCATGTTGAAGAAGTGATATATATATATATATACATGGAATGTTATATACATATAAAACATTCCATATAGCATACATATGTATGTATGGTATATGTTATATATGTATACCAATTCTTCCATATAACGTAAAACATCATATACATATAATGTACATATATTTATATGTATTTATAGAGGAATGTGTGTGGTATATATATATTCTTTTACATATACATGTGTATGCCTACATAAAGGTGTACATATATTTGTATGGTATGGGGAATACAAATATTTTAATATGTATAACACGTTATATATATATGTTATATATACATACGTATATACATCAACATGAAATTGTGATTTAATATAGAAATTATTTTTCCCAACCTATAGGGAAGAATAATATATATACATATATGTATATATATTCAACATTTGTTGTACATACATATGTGGCAGACCATATATATCACCTTAAATATGTTTAACCTGTTATATATGTGAACATATATGTTATATATATAATTTACCCGTTATATATATATGTATCAGGAATATTAATTTCTATATATATGTGATATATATAATTATATATAT
>LOND01001442.1:35704-58497 GCA_014220965.1 Paragonimus kellicotti | reverse complement strand
GGCTCGGCTGTTTTCTTTACTTCATCTCCAAACGACCTTGACTAGCGGAGGATACAATCTTCCGGTAACCCTGGTGTCCTGCAATTAGCATAGTATGGTCAATGCAAACTCATGGTGATTATTTAAAACACAATACGTCCGATAATTACGTTCATGCTGTAAATAGAATGTTTTTCTCATGAATGTAAAGTCTTAATCATCTTATCATGAGTGCCTTCAGGCCATATGAGGTAATCTTACCACCAGTGCCTAGTTTGGAGTGTTAAAGTAGATTTTCAGTTCCTTTATGTATAAGAACAAGAAAGAAAGTGCAACTGCAACAGGTGAGCGTCAACCGCAACATCGTTTTCGCCGGATTTTCTTCCTACAGACCTAACTGGTGCTAATAAAACCCAGCTGGTGGACAGAGTGATTGCCAAATTAGCAGTTGGAAGCGTTGATTACCTCTCGCTTGCCACTCGTTTCACCTATTAGTGGGTGCCAGAACCACTAAGAAGGCCCACAGTTCAAAAGTTCATTGAAACTGACTTTAGCGGCGAAATGGCTAACTGGGCTCATTTCTTCTGAATGTGGTTCCGTGTGCCAGAACTATCATACGTTCCGAAATGCAATCCAAAATACGGGGAAGTCAGTCATATCGCGCAAATTGTGAACATTTGCTTCTTGCTCATCACGTCGGCGTGGGATACGCCGTCTCACCGAGGACAGTTTCCATTTACTCGTGGGTATAAACTTAGAGGAAACTAGAAAGACCGAAGCACCTCCTACACTGTCGGGGATAGATACAAGCAAGGAATCCCTGGATAAAACAAACCCATACATTGAGGTGTTCTACTAATAGTATGCGAGAACAGAACTGCTCATTGAGTACCATATGTTGACTGACGGGAAACGAGCCTATATATGACCCCTGTGTCTGCCGTCGAGAGACATTATTTGACCATTCAGCTGTTGTCAGTTTATTCGAGGAGTACCAGGTCCTGTGGGCACATTCTAGCACAGGCGAGTGACAACTCACTTCACTTTTCTCAGGCTTCAGGTAACACTCCATTACTACTAAGTCATCCACACTGAGCATTGAAAACATATCATCAAACTTTAATCCATACGTAACGATGGGCCAAGACAAGGTCACCGTGTAAATTTCGAAGAAATGCCAGTTAGTCTGACAGGAATCTGCCACAGGCTGTTTACACTCCAATTTCTGAACGGCGTTCTCCCTGATTCATGGAAAATTCACAGTCATCCTGAACTCCCGGCGGCCGATCGACAGTCACTTTCTAGCTACCTACCAATCAGCCCTAGCAACATCACATACTCCAGCCTGTGATGGGACGCGCCATCCTCAAGTACTTCTCGTCAAATGATCCCTTTTCCTTTGACAGCGTGGCTCATAGTTGGGACGATCCGGAGTTTAACACCTGCTTTTTTTCACAGACTGCCTGACCGTAACTAAACAGAGTCTCATCAAAGACTGCCCTCACCATTTCTGAGGGCGCTCTCAGCTGTGTCCAGCATGGTCCACTCAGACATGGTGGTTATTTGACAATTTCTCCGCCATATGTCTGTTACTGATGAAGAAACACTCGTGGTTAAATCTGGGAGAACCAATCACCTTTATCCCAGGTTTCTTCCTGAGTTTCTCAAGAGTAAGTTCTCGTTCCCGTCTTGTTTCTTATATCAACGACCACCCGGAAGATACGTTCATCAGCGCTCTTTTCTACGCTGATCTGAAGATCTGGAATGCTAGTGATCCCAGTGAATTACGAATGGCTTCGATTCGACTGGGCGTTGGCAGGCTGATTGTAGGCTCTCGATAGATCTGAGTTGGTTTGCATACATGTCCTTCAACGAGTGCCCTGCCAACACCTTTGTGTTTCACAGTGCAATCAATACGGTGGATTACAAAATTCGATCCGAAGTAAGATACCCGCCTCTGGATATCGCCCAACCTATCTTTCTCTGTAGAACCGTAAGATGGCCGCGAAGAAGATATCCACCACTCTTACTATGATAAAACGGACCTTTGCCACCTCGACAAGCGGACGTTCAGAACACTTCTCGAGGCTTAAATGTGACCGGTACCCAAGAACGCCGTTCAGCCTGTGCACAGAAGGCCTGAAGTAAGACATATTTGCTGTTGATCTTGTCCAGCTTGGCAACCAAGCCGGTTGCTGACCTAAGAAATATCGTGCGGGTGTCCAAACTTGGAACTCTTGTTCTCTATCCACTTGACTTTCAGCAACTCCGCGGTGACTTCATAAGCATATAATTTTTCTGTGTGTAGGATTCCGAGGGCAGTTTCTCATCGCGGTGGAAGATGAAGGATCGACAGGGAGACGACAAAAGGCTTCACAAGCTCCGTCTCTGCAACTTTCCCAGGAGACAACTCCTTTCTTGTTGGACGGATTATTAATTGGAACAACCTTCATTCTGAGGTCATTAGCTGCGTTCGTGCTGGAAACGTAGTCAGACTCGTGAGTTCACTTCGTTTCTGGTGCGTGCTGCGGCTCTCAAGAGTGACATCACATCCTCTTCTCAATTATTGCCTTTCACACCAACCAGCACACGTTTGAAACTGAATCAGACAAACCAACTGGATCTGGGTACTTTGAGCATCTAGTCTCAAGCCTGCATACAGTCCACACACACATTTATTTACACATATACGCCAGTTTGTAACAATCTACTCATCTTGGTAAGCCTTCACTTCATAATTCAACGGTAGCCGGTATCAAGCGATTATTGGCCATCACGCAAAAGCTCTGCACACATGAAACTCTGAGAGAGAGAAAATACTCCGCCTGTGTATCGCAATGAACGCAATTCCCTTCTTCCACCAGTATCTCAGCCAATTCCCGCCAATTGGCCAATCAGGTGTTATTGTGGCGAAAAATAGTCGCGTTTGCAGCGATAGTGTCTTCTTTTCCGTCTTACTGAGCCAATCACACAAAGCGATTATGCGGACCAATAGCAGCGCAATACAACACATTATCCATTATCCCCACCATTATCCCCATTATCCATTATCCCCACCATTATCTTCACCAGCATTATCCCATTATCCCCATCCATTATCCATTATCCCCACCAGCACTTTCACTTACTATAGACTCTGATCCTTTTTGCATTCCCCACGCTCCCCTGCAGCCCTAAAACATAGTCAACTGTTGAACAAGGACCACTCGCCAGAGGCCGTCTAGCAAACAACAATGCGTACAATACGGAGAATTGACCTAAATTGAAGAAGACACCAGTACAACGTGCACAAAGCGTAATTTTATCGCGTATCCTGATCAACTGCGTTCTGTTAACCAAGAATTACCCTCCACTGTATTCCCCTGTTGAAAGAAAATACTTCCTTGTAAGCGCAAGCCTGCCCGATTGATGCCGTTGTCCTTTTGTGCGCACACAGGCCACACAGGTGGCTTGTCTTGTGCGCAATGAAACCACCTTTTGCAGTATTCATGTGCGTATTATCAGGAGTGGTTGCGTGTTCTGACCTTACGCGTACCTATCTTAGTTATGTAACGGATTTGGGTTATATGGCAGGTCTTAGTTAATGAGATGGCTTTCACTTGTGTTCGTTCGAGCGCAAAAGTACTGTCCCCACCGGAATGGGTAGTTTGTCAAGCAACTATTATTGCCATCGATTGTTTCATCATATTCCTGAGAAGAATTCCCACACTAGGGGCGCCGATACCTCGGAAATAACCAACTTGGAAGAACCTTAGCCAGCTAGTAAGCCCACCTTTATGACTGCAAACGGTATCTGTCAATTTCACGTAACTGTTACTGACGTCGCGAATAGAGGCAGAATCGGGTCTTTTGGTTCTATCATCGCCTTATCGTGATCGCCATCTTTTTTATATCAGCGCGAAATGTAGCCGGTTTCACCTTCATATTGTTAGTTATTTCTGTCGAAGTGCGTCAGGTGCAGTATGCGCTTTGTTGTCGTTTGAAGCACTCACAACACCAGAGGATCCATAACTCACGACAGTGCTGTAACTGCTGTCCTGACAGCCGCATATTCTTATGCTCATCCTTCCAGACCTTTAACACGCTGTACACTGTTCCGCATTACCCTGTGTCACATGCAGCCGGTGAATTGTTAGTACCTGTATCATTGTGAACAACATGATCTAACGAGGAAATGGTACACAGAAAGACACTTACTCTCCCCGGGACAATTTTGAGGATACCACCGATAAACTGATCACCGGTTTCTACATCTGACTTGCCCAGCTGCTTTCAACGGTTGACAGTCTTTTACGGCAACGGTTGTGTTGAATTCTCACGTGTTCGTCGACTTTGGCACATTCTTAACTTGCTGTATCGGACAATGGAACAGAGGACACGGAAACCGATTAAACAGATCATCATACAAGTACACAATTATATGAACATCATAGCACATTCATTAGCCATTACACTGCTTCACCGACCGCGTCCAATGCGCATTGGATCTGCATCAGACAGCAATGGTTGTAGCATCTTAAGATAAAGTCATATAATAATTTATATACAGGAAAGAATCTCGGCTGTCTTGTTCCAACTCAACCGTGTGCAGAGATGACCGGCAACTCGTTCTGATGATGAAAGTCTTAGTGCTTGCACACAGCTAGCGCACGTATCGATCGTGAGCAGTCTGTGACGTAAAATGCACTAGTTTCACTGATGAATGCATCATTCTACCTCAGTCACAACTATGACTTATAGCTAAACAGATCCATCCAGTTGACATAAACGCACATGCCAACCGGTCCTTTCTACCCTGCATCATCGGTCCTCCGTGATTAGATGCCAGCAACTTGATTCGTAACACAGCGACGTCGAGCAGCAGCCGTATGTGAGTGGCACCATGTAGCGGATCACAATTCACCAGAGTCCCAACCCCAAGTTGATACGTTTTGTGCGGAGTTTTATGCCCACTATGGTTCCAGAAACCTGAGAGAATCGCATTTAAACCTTGAGTTACCCATTCTGTTGTCCCTTCTGCAAGAAATCCTGTTAACTAAAAGCAAACTGTGTGTTTCAAAACATCGACATAGTGGGGACGTTTTTTTTATGCAAACTGACGTCCAAATCCCGTGATAACTTCCCGAGAGCTATAATAGTGTGTATTCCTCCACGCATTCGTGAACGACACGCTCGGATATGCGCATTCATCGTAGATAATCGCAGGCGGTACAAGGCAACAAATAGCTGCATAATATGACGAACATAAAATCTGTCCGCAGAAGAAAAGGTAATCAGAGAGACAAGAGTTGCAGTTGAGGAACGTTTGGTGACGGGGAAGAATATAGTTCATCTGTTCCACAGATTCAGTCGCAAAATATGAGACGTTACATGAGGTTACTTTTCAACAAGGTCTGAGTTGGAGCCGATGTCTGAAATATTTCAAGGGCACGCCAAGACATAAGTCTTATAACTTGAGGTCGAAACCAACAAGCATGCACAGATTAACTTTGAGTGTTTCAAGGAAGCGCGTGCTGTGCTGTTGATATTCTACCGTATCTCGACGACCTTGAATCAATAGTCCAAGTTTTGTCGTAGGCAACACCGAACTACCTGAAATAACTCTGCAAATCGAAGATGCTAATTGTAACCAAAATGGCCATTACCGACGTTTATAAAAGAACGGTTCAAGTCGTTCACCGATGTAAAAGATGAACAATCATTTCTGAAAATGGCCAGTTAAACAATGCAAGGGATACTCATTTTTATATTGTATGAAATAACCATTCATTTATAACGAAATGGGGTTTTAATCCGGTCCCAACCGGGTTTGCTGTGCTAGCAAGGCATGGTAATAATAACTTCGTGCAGATTTTTCAGGTTGTTTTGCTTTACAAGGTCGATCTTTAGTCCAAAACCCGCATTTAAAAGACACACCAATTGTTGGGTGATTAACAAGGAGGATTTGTGGCACGAGAGGCAACACAGTGTGTGAATAACGGTGTTAATTCGATCGTGTAACGCATTCGGGAGGGGCATTTTCCCCCACCGTTTTCTGTGGAGAGCTTTTGTGTGCTAGTTAATGAACCGTCAGTATTTACCACCATGACCTGTAGGCTGAAGGTTCGTCAGGATGTATAGATCACTACAAATGGACATATGTTCAATATGTCAGATGTATAAATTAATCATTAACCTGCTCTTTCTATGTGCATTTTCCAGGTTTAAACCTCTATATGCAATCATTTTGCTGAATTCAATAATGAGCGCAAATTTCACATATTACAGCAATTTGAGTAATGCGTGCACAGTAGAGCACATGAATAGAATGATATTGGTTTTCCGGCGGTTTCGTGAAGATTGAGGCATCCAACATTAGGTTGAGGTGTGAGTGTACGGTAGAGACGCAATAAGCTGTTTCAAGCAAGTTGTTTTCAATGAAAACCTGATAGTAGGGACGATTATGTACGCTATATGCAACTGACGCCTAAATATGTCCCGGACCACATTTAAAAAGGTCATCAGACGATACACAGAGTTTGATAATAGAGAGTGTGTTCGATAGCGTAAGACAGCTGTCCGAGCTATTTCTAAAATACTGAATAACGGTACTGAATATTACTTAATTCAGGAGTCTATTTGGAATACAACATTATTTCCCAATAAAGAAGTTGGCGCGTATCATTTTCCGAACTAGCAGGTTCGGTAAAGTGAAACTTTATTTCTCAGGCCATATGGGAAGCTGTGTTGAAAATGAACGGCGAACGCTGTAGTGATGGCGTCCGAGTGTATCAGTTTATACAGAAGTGTAAGATTCCAACTTCAGTCTCTGTAACCGAAGTAGATCAACACCAAGTTTTTGATAGCCTCCTCTGTATCTGAATGAGATTAATAATCCAATAGGCTTGCGGTAAAACCCTTGAAGATTTTTTAACCGAAGCTCATCAGAGTCGCGTAGATGGCGGTGAATATAATTGCAATATTCTAGTTGAGGTCGAACACATGTTCCGTAGAGAGCCAGTCCTGCAGCCGATAGACCGAATGTTTTCTTTATACAGCCAATTATCCCGTTAGCTTTCACTAACTGAGAGCGTACCTGTTTTGAGAAACTGGAGGAGTTGAATTCCGTTCTCTTAAACCGGGAACGGAATTGGCGGTGACGATATTGTGACCATACAATGAGACAAAACCATTAAATATATGACAACCATAAGTAATAATGTTCGACTTGTTCGCTGAGAACATAATGAGTCATGTTTAAAACCACGACTGCAGTGAAGCTAGGTCCTGTCGTATATTTTGTAGACAGAATGCAATGTTACTGAGCTGGGGGAATATGTAACCTATTAGCAAACACGGAGGGCTTCCCATATTCGATAACATCGCATACCTCATTTATAAACATGAAGGAAAAGCAACGGTCCCAGGAAATTTTTACCAAACACACCACTTAGTTTCGGTGTTGGGCAGCGAAATGTGTCAAGAGGCAGGCTATCCGAGGGGTCTCGGATGTCAAGTAATGCCCTTCTGATTAAAGGGCGCCTGTGAGGCGTTAATTCTGGACGTCTGGTGGCTGTTTGTGCAACGGTTAACTACTTGCAATGTCTGTCGATAGGCCATATGTGGAACAATTGCGTCTGTGGGCAGTGAGCTTCTATAAATTATGACCTTCCTGAGTATACGATTTGGATCCTAAAGGGGAGACGATTGTGTTGGTAAGTTTCTTATCAATCAGATGCTGAGGTACAAGGAAGATCAGTATAAACTGGATGGTAGATAGCAACGAATCTCGATATCGAATTCACCAAATAAACGAGTTTCGGAACCAACGGTTAAGGGGAATATAATCAAGTGCAACAGTTACGTAATGACGGGATGAACAAGCCTAGATACAACGAGAGCACATATAAACAATAGTCAGGAGGTAAGAGGTATGGAGGACAACCTATTCCAGAACAAGTTTCATTAGTGAACGATATCAGGATTTAGTAATAAATGAAGATCGACGTTCGTGTGAGAAATGATTTGTCGCAAGCGCAATTCGAATGTTCATGATAGTCCTTGCGAAAAAACTCACAGTCACTTCCTAGGTTTCGAGTGTGAGAAGGAGAGGGATCACCGCGAAGAGAATAAATATAGACAGCGAATGTAGTCAAAAACTTTCTGTAGAATACGCAACACTCATCAAACACTCAACGCAGGCAGCTACTTCAACAGGGGGTCTATGATCAGAAGCCTTTTCAAATGTCTAAGAATATGATAATCACCGCATTGGCAATTGCGTAGTTCACCGGAATGGAGTTTCAAGGCCGAAACAATTTGAGAACGGCGATTCCGGTGTGAAAGAGATTTTTCAATCTATTTGCGAAATATTAAAAATGCACATTTCATAACAAATGTTCCCAGTTTTTCATATTTAATAGTCGTGTCGCAATGAGAAAATCAGGGACACCTGAAGTTGATTCATATTTGGACTTTAGTTGGCCATCGACATCGATATCGCCTTATGGAACTGCTTCCATGGAACTTTTCATGGTCGAATAGATACTTTGCGTTGCACGAACGCTCAATTTTGCGTGGTTTGCAAGATATGAAAGGAGTCGTGATTTCCTACCACATTGCGTTTACATTGCCGTTAACACCAACTATTGAAGTCAGTTCCAATGAAATCTATACCATCACGTTTGTAAGTTAGTTGAGTATCTGTTTTATATGTTCAGTGTGTATCCCTGTGTTAATTTCAGGCAGAAAACGGTCGACGAAAGGTCATTCATGAAGGCAATCGCGCCTGACATTATCACGTGGTTGTTTCTATCTACACTCCATATGGAGACAGTGTAAATGGGGGTAATATGTCCCACTCTATCATTAACAGCCTACCTGCTGTCTAGTTTATTGCGTCCCGATTAACTTCGAGCCTAACTCGCAGCTCGGTTCTCACCTGTCTGACGGTCGGTGACACACTCTCATACACGTTATTTTTCCCACGATAAAATTGATTCTCAGTTGTACCATTTCAGCTACAACAATTCGATTTCCGCATCATGGATACTCATGATTCTGACGATTGTTGGTCTATGTTCTCGTCGGCTTCAGACTTCGCTAATGGTTATCAGTATGTTTCCGATTTTCCGCCTGTCCATATTCCTCCATTTAGGATGCCGGGATGTCATTCCAGGAGCTCCACGCTTTTCAGACCACGAACCATCAATGTGACCTGATGTTCATGGTAGTTCAGCGTTGAGTGACCGCACCACTGCTCAAAGGTAAACTGTTCACCCCGTTTACATCTCATGTTCAGAACACCGATTACCAGCCTCCGGTGCCAAAGAGGTGTGCGATTATGGAAATTTCACGTTGACCGTGATAGACTTATCGTCTGAAGGGGATGCTAGGGATTCCGTCCAAAGATAATTTCGCTTATGACGGAACGTTCATGCTGACTGCAGTGGACAGATGGAACTCATTCCAACCTTGAAATAGATGAGCCACTACATGAAATGAAGTACCACAACGGTGGTTAGGCCTGGAGACCTTAGAAGTCTTCAGGGTGGTAGGTCACTCCATTGTTACTTCGCCATCTAGGACACAATGTACCCAACGTTTTGCTTCACATAGTCATCTTATTCTGACAACCCAAGTAGTTATCTGATTCGGTCATGTAGAAACTGGAGACAGGAAAGCGCATGGTATGCAGAGTAAGTAATTGTTAGAGTTAAGACGACTTAGCTGTGAACAGCTAAACCAGACTGATGGACAACAGGCATTGTGAACAAGGCGGCAGAGGGAGGAATTGAAGAATGAAAACTTCAACGTGAAGGGGAGTTTCGGAATTCAGTGTATATTTGAGTACTGAGCATGGTAGGGAGCGTGATAAGACATTGATGAAGTTTGAACCAATATTGTATATTCTGAACCGCTTTTCACCACAACCGAAAACAAGTTGCTCGTGAGAGCCAGCTTAACGCTGTTTTCAAACTATTTCGCATGGCAGAAGTGAATGAAGCGGTTTGTGTCCTTTCACGTTAGTTACCTTAAATTCTGCAGGCCGATATATGATAATAATTCAGACCTTCCTTGTAACGCTAAGAATTGATTTGACCGCCGTGCCCTAGATTCCAAGGTACTGTTCAAATGGTGTAATCAGCGTTTAGAAAGCAAGGAAATTAGACGTCCTTGAATATAAGATAGTTTTTCAGCGGTATCGCCCAAGAATCCATAGCTGGCTGATGTTCGTGGCAGAAATGATCACAAGTCGTGAAACCTTCTGTTCAAACTGGTCGGTAGTCACTATGTTCTCTAATGGCGCTGAGATCAAAAGTATCATATCAATAATTTTTAGTCGTGACACATGAGCCGCAGGTTACAGATCAGTGAATCAACCCAGTGGATGTGCGTTTGGCACTCTCAGTAGAGAGCGTTCTTCAAGTCTGTGTGCAACAGTTGATTGACAGACACAAGTACCGGCCTTCAGTAAACGATGTAGGGTATTGGAGAAGCTACATGCGTTGATTGTTTGACAACTGTCATTTGTTTGTTGATAAGTTGCCATCACACTTCTCCTTTTCAGGCATCCCATTCTTATTAGCCGTTGTTCTCCTTACATTCGAAATCCTTTTGTTAACAGTCGCAAACCTTCTTTTGCTGAAAGTGGTAGAGCCATTCCAACTGCATGCATGACAAATATTTCTTTCATCGAATATTATTTCCTCACATATTATCAATCCTGAATATCGCTCACTTGTCGGAACTTGTTCTTGCACGATTTATCTATTCCTCAATTTTCAATGGTGAACCACTGTTTATGTGTAGTCTAGTTTCACCTGTGTTCTATTCCCGTGCTATCAACTGACTGATCGTAATTGGTCGTATAAACTTGACCAGTCTATCTCGGATCCTGTAAAGCCAATGAACTCGATAAGGAGGTTTTTTAATTCCCTCTTTGACCTAATTTTAGTACTTTTCTTCTTGGTTAACACCCTATTGACAATGAACTCACTTTCATTATCGTCAATTTTGTTCGGAAATCGGTTGCTCAGCAAGCTTGGAAGTTACGGACGCTCGCTGCATCACAGACGTCACTGCTTGAAATCCGGCCTATAGACAGACGTTGTGAGTATACTGAGCGCAGCTGGAAGGAACGCTGGACATCCATGGCACAGTGCTCGACAACCCCGTTTTCATGAAAATCAAAGTTACCTGCCAGTTGCAATTGCCAGGCAGAACAAATTGAACAGATGGAGCATAGATGCGTTCTTTTGAAGCTTCCCCAGGACAACAACATTGTCGGCCCTTGCAACGTTTGCCTCTGCCTGAGGAGAAAACTTTCGTTCCCCAACTCTACCTGGTGACTGCTGGTTTCAATTGGTGGCTTCATCAAAACATCGTCAAGCGCCACCAGTATTTCCTTCTTAGTTCAGTCCATCTCTGCGCCCCTATTCTAACGTTTTATTTGACCTGCAGAGGGACGCGTCTATGGATTCTGAATTGTCCACGATTCATATGTTTGTGGCATGCTTTGAACGCCTAAGGTTTAGCATGGAACATACCCAGGAATGACTTTAAGGACGGTGGTAATCCCATCGAAATGGAAAGTGTATGTCCAAGCTCTTCACTCTATCCCATCTACAGCTGGGTAGTCACGCAAGCAACATATTGTGATGGACAGTGAAACTCTGGAAAAAGAAATGCGTCTAAAGTAAGAGAAAGTAATGTTTATTAGGGCATAGTTAGAATTTCGCGAGAGGATCGGCGGCAAGATCTGTGATTTTCAAAACCCTAGGAGCCATCTGGAAGGATTGATGCAGAACGTTCTGCCTACTGTTCGTCGTATAGACCTCATACTTATGGGTTCCAAGGGGGCTCCATAGAACAGCATATGTGCAACTTTTTCATCAGTATGAGTCTGCCGAAAATCAAGTTAGCCTTTTGAAATTCCGTAGCTCTATACAGACTTTTGAGACTGGCATGGCCAACAGATTAAATGACGGGGGAGGGGAGTTGTCCTAACCGACTTATCACTGTGAGGATCGAGCTGGGGTAGTTATCAACCACTGCGTATCGTTATCTGTTAAATTAAGGTGTACTAAAGCAACTGAGGTAGTGACGCAACGATTTGGAAGGATTCGGGAAACCAGGGACGTGGTTACCGACCGCAGGCTAGCCTCGGGAGACACTGAGGGCCTTCAACGTTCTACCACTCGGATGAAAGGAGCTCAGTTGACATTGTCCCAACTAAACCATCCATCCGAATTAAGTTGCTCAACCAACCCTCTGAATAATGTGGATGCACTTTCTCATCCATGCAAAGGAAGTGAACAAAGGTAGCTGAATATGTCACAAAAACAAGTCGAGAGTTTTCTCACAACGACTCACTCGAGTTTATAAGGAGGCGCACTTGGGTTTCTATCAATATTTACGGTCGCTCCATCGCCGGATTGTTCCGAGACCGTGTAAACGGAGATGGGACTGCGCACTTCCGCGAAGCTCCTCAACAAGCGCTCTGTGTGTCAGCTGTCTTCGGAATTGTAAAAAAGAAACACCATTTTGTAGTATGTGATGGTGCCAGAGACTTGAATGCGTGCCATAGGGGAGTAGCATGTGGTTCTAAGAAAGTGTGCACGATGCTTTGTTTGTCGGCTTTGCAACTTTACAAACTCAGGCATGCAGAGGCGGTTTACGGTGCTCACGGTCTCCATGTGGAGAACTAAATCATGACCTGATGCATTCAGACCAGACCCGTTCGGGTTCTGAACTTGACGTGGAGAAGTCAAGCAGTGGAGCCACCTCTTTGCATGGTAGAAGGGGGTTGTGTTGGCCTTGTGTCTGTCGGGCTAGTTGTAGAAGTTGACGTGGTTGAAAGTCTGTCTTTCTGGATAACAGCTCTGAAACAACGCTCAAATGAGCCACTGGCTGAGCGTCTAGGTCTGTCAGCAGAAGAAGCAAATGCTCAGCTTCCGTACATTGGATAAGACGGATACCATTAAATGTCGCGAGCTGAGTTTGTAAGTTGATAGATGTGGGATAAGTTTTGGCAAGGGTGAACGGACGGAGACCTTGTTCAAGATGGGCGTTCAGCTTCGGCCTTGCTTGGATGCTCTGCCCATCATCTTGTTGAAAAGAGATTTCATCGGTCCAATGATGGGCTGCAACGTATCGGAGGCACATCTGGCAATAGGTCGGCTGCCAAGGAGGACAAACCAACGTACGCAGTGGAGGCTGCCTTGGATTAGAATTTGTGACGCCCGGTGTCGCTGTCAACAGAGAGAAAAACTGAAGTTACTGCTCGAGGTGTGCTGACCTAGAACGGTTGGCTCAGCCCATGTTCAACACAGAGTTTGTCGAGCGCAGCCGGTGTGATATGATGAAACAGTCATGTGAGAACCAGTGGACGACACGTTTTCTTGTGGTCTCCAATACGCTCAGGAGTAGCCGTATGTGATTGGCTTTCCGTGGTGGTTTGATAGTGTTATTCGTCCCGTCAACCAATTAGCGGCTCACAAACGTCCTATTTTGATTGATAAGAGATATCCCTTCGCCAACGAATTGCTACACTAATGAATTGAGGTCAGTGAAGCACATCCGACTGTAGGTTATAAATTGGGAGTTGACGACAGTAAGGATATCACCATTCGTCAGTGGTGTCTTCCTCATTACCCGGTGTTAAATCCGAAAACATGAGACGGTGCGAATAGTATTCCACTGCGCGGCAAAATACAGAGACATCTTTTAGAACAGTCTTGCTGCAAGGACTTGTTCGTACTGACAACTTAGTGGGTGTATTTTACAGTTCCGTGTGGATGTACCCGCTTTGTATTCAAAAACAGAGGAAACGTATTCACAGAGGTATGTTCCTGGAAGTGACAGGTGAGCGTAGAGCAAGGGATTATATCTGATCCACCTGATATGTATGAGGTCACAGTGCACCCTTTCGGGGATACCTCTCCGCCTTCACGTGCGTCATATGTGCGCAGAAAGACTGCAATTGATGACAGATATCGTTCTTGAAAATCAAACGGTCGAACTGATGAGGAGAATTTCTACATTGACGACTGCCCTGCATCAATGGATGCATTCTAAAATACCAGGCATGTAGCGTCTGAATTAGGCGGAAGGCTCCTCTCGGGTGGTTTTAGAGGCAAACGTCTAACATATCTGACGTTTTGATAGATATACAACCGAACGTGTCAGCAACACTGAACCTAGACGATCATAGTAACCATAGGGTTCTTGGGGTCCACATGAACGTATCATAAGACTGTTTCAACTCTCGTGTGCCTCCACTGAAGAAGCTGTTAACACTGAGAGACTTGTTGGCCTGTATGGCTCCGGTGTACGACCCGTTGGGGTTCACTGCTTTACTTTTCATCCACGATCGGACCCAGTAATCGCGTTAGAGTACTCGAGGAACACCTCTTGTCGCTTCGCATAAATTGTGGCAAACTGCACCTGTGAGCACTTGCAACGATCGCACTCCCTCCGGCGTTTTCCGTGAGTGCGTTGAGTGATATACAGTATTATTACTACCGTTTTTAACCAATTCTCAGTCACATTTAGGGCTGCCAATGGCGACAAATATGTAGTTGGTAGTCTGACATTCTTGCAAAAACTCTAGAATTCGCGGACACGCAGCAAGCTGTCCAAACACGTTAAAGCTGAAGAACTGGAATAAAATGATGTGCTGGCATTATCCAGCGTTAGTAGCGCTCAATTGTACGTCAGGCTTGTTTCACGTACGCCAACTGCGTGCAAAAGTCTGTTCAATGCAGTTCTGGAATTACTTCGTCTGTGGGAAAGACGGTCGACAGTGGTTTATCGTGCAAGCTTATCTGCGTGGATCAGAACTGGATCTAGCTTACATGTCGCCTGTGATAACAGTGATGGCGAAATCCCCTGAAGATGCATTTGGATGTGTAACACGCGAGCCAGCTGTTTTCATTCTGATTGTCCGTCCCACTTACGGACCAACTTTGGAGCAACCTGCAGACACCAGTAAACTAGCGTTCTTCCGAAGGAGGGGTTCCAACAACAATCCTGTGAAAGGAAACAATACAGACAAGCATGAGCCAAAGGCCCAGTAAGCCATGCACACGACTTACACAAACGGAAACTAAAACGGCGTCAACAACACAGCAGCACGCTCGTCACACAATTCAAGTTCAACTTGTACGTGCTTGGTGGTTTCGACCGCACGTTACAAAAGATAACAAAAGGAAAATTAACGCAGCTTTACATTGCTTGTACTGAATCTGCGAGGCAATCGGACTATCTTTTTCCCTGGTGCGTGCAATAAACTTTCGTTAACTGACGAATTCAATGTTTGTAATGTTGTGTTGCTTTGTAATTATCCGCAACGATCGCACACATTCCAGTTTGTTTCTCATGAATGCTTTTAGGAGCATGCGTCGCTATGGTTTACAACGCCTCCAGTGAGAAGTGTACAGAAATCCCTGAAGCTAACATAATAGATGGGTCGGAACTGAAACCCGTCGCTATACACGATGTCTTATGTCTCGGTGGAATGGTTACGCTTGGGAAATATCATGGTATTCGACTGATGGAACTGCAACCTGGTGGTGTTGGTGGAGATGTTGTAATCGGAATCAGTCGTTAGATTGGAGGCTACATGGGAGCCATTAACGTCACTCCGCACATCCAAGGGATATTCTGGGTTGCGAGTGGCGAGGCTGATGTGCAGTGCAGTTGAAGTCACAAAGTGCAAATTCGGCTGGCAAAGCCGGACAAACGAGTGGTTAACTTACTTCTTGTTGATTAAAAAAGCCGGTGACCTCTCGCCTACAGTTTGTGGCTTGAAGTATTTTGGACCCCTGGGGGTTCAGATTGGGAACATCAGTGAAGTACATAGCCGTCTTTCCAGTTTTTCGAAAATTTATACTGTCGACATCAATGGACTATGCCTGAACTATCCTAGCGAATTTAATTGGCCGTCGAGGTGTGCTGGAAATAATGTGCAGCGTTACTGGGTTCAAGTTCGTAGGCACGGAATCAGATCCGAGGGAATTAACTTGTCCTCGACCGGAGCAAAATCCATCGGATTTTGCCGGTTTGTGGCATCGGCAGAAGCACTAGTCATCCCGCTGCTAGTCTTTGGGTGGAGAGAACTCGGTCTTGATGCACAGACAACTCGTCGCCATCTGGGTAGCGGAAAAACCACGCTATTTTCGGAGACTGGTGCTTGAGTAGCTGCATACGTTCAGTGTTTGGCGACTGTTATTGTAGTTTAAGAAAGTTAATATCATGCTCCTTCTTTATCAGTCATCCCATTCCTATTAATCGTTGCTCTCTGCACATTCGAAATCTTTTTGGTAACAGTAGCGAGCACTGTTTCGCAGGAACGGCATGCACGACAAATTGTTCTTCTGCCGGATGTTCATTCATATATTAACATTCCATAGTATTTAAGCACGGACTTGTAAATGATTGTTTTTCTTATATACACAACGGGATACCTTACGCGAAATATAAAAATAAATAACAGGTAGATTCATCGCGTACGTTTTGAAGATTGGAATAGGTCTGGGCCGGCGCTGAACAGCCCTGATACGCAGAAGTATCTAGGAAGATTCGGCAGCCGACCGTCGGGGTTGCCAGCAGGCCGGTAGTTTGTGTGCCGTTATCAACGTGCATAGACCGAAAACTCACAGACGATTCAAACGCGGCCGTATACAGCAAACATTTTGCAGGTGAGGACCCTATGCACGATGTGACTTATGATTTTGGAAAGAATTCCATACCTCGTGCATCAAGCAGGCCGGGGTTATCTTCAGACCACTACACAGCCACATCCAGGCATAATGCTGTGGTTGCAACCCTTTGTTCAACGCGAAGGCCACTATTAACCTATCTCCTGTAACCTGGACTTGTTTATGTCGCCCCAGTTCGCAACTGCTGCTGCAATTCCCAGAGACTGCAGTTGGAAACGGTACTAGTGCAAATACTTCCTTCCGAGCTCCCGTTCGAGTATTTCTTCCCACGTTGTCAAAAATCGTGGGGAGACACTTTTGCGTGCTGAACGATTGGAAATGGAGAACACGCGGGTTGTACAGAATTGATGGAGTCTAAATCGGTAGGCAAGAGGGATGAATCTGGGCGCAGGTGAATGTCCACATCGCCGGGGGGAGTGCAAGAAATGAGAACGAGATTGGGACGTTTCTCAGTAGTTCGGAGGAGTTGGAAAATTTTGTGTTCCGCGAAATCTATGGATATATCTCCCGCCTCATTTGACGCTAGAGGATAAATATGTGAAACAAATGCATGTCCTCAGTAGAATGTTTGGGCCAGCGCACTCTACGACCCGGATGCTCCGGGTAGGTGCAGTTGTCGTCGGCCTAGCGGTGGCGTCTGCTAGTGACGAAACGCTAGAGCGGGGCTGTTGGGTGGCGTTTAACAGCCCGGCCACAGAATGCTGCGAACCACTGGCAGCTGACCCAATTCTCTGGAAATATGCAAGCTTCGTACGTTGTTCGTCGTGTTTTGGATAACATGATGCTCAAGTATATAAGGGCAGTTTTTGAATTAAAGTGAAGAAATCTGTTTACGGCGTAGCGAATCTAACCCCCAGAAAGACGCAGCTGTTGGCCGTGAAGGCGTTCGGCGATGGCAACAGGAAGATCGGACCTGCAGGCCACGCGGAGGGTGAGAAGAAACACTGGCAAGGCACTTGTCTGACAGATGGCGCCAACTTCGGCAAATGCTGTCTTCAGTTTCCAAACACGTGCGCCAGTTACGTTTTCATCCGGGTAGCCAAGCGTAATGCACTACCGTCGCATCAGAGCGCGTTCGATGTCTCAGCAGGGCGACTTCTCTTGAACTGAGGGTCGCGGTCGGCTGCTGTGACGGCAAGGTAACCGCGAGCTACCAACTAACCTTCACCGAAGATTCACATTACGGTCTCCGATCGGACCTCGTTTACAAAGACGACCTCTGGTCAGTGCCTGAATTGAACTGCCACCATCATATTGGAAGGTGATGGCAGTTCAACAATATCGATATGAAGGTTTGCGAGTGGGATTGAGATCGGACAATACTGGGAACGGCAAGTGACGTTTATTCGACAGTCTAAACAAGGTCATGTCCAGATGCAAAGGTCTTTCTGCATCCCGGGCCAGATGTACTGATCGAGAACAAACGCTGGGCTATACAATGCCAGTCGGCGTGTCGGGTACGCGATACAAAAGTGTGAAGCCACCACTGACTGATGTTTTCGAACGGAAATGTCGCGCACAGGTATTTTTGGATTCCGTCGGTAACGGTATGTCAACAAACCTTAGTGATGAGTGCTCGCGAAGTGCGTGTTAGATATTTTAAGCACGTTGTGTGGCGGCCCTGACGGATGGATCGAAAAACACGTGCTGGCACGTTCGACAGAGCAGCAGTCAGAAAGTTATCGCTGCCAGGGACGTGTCCTGCAGCTGATTGCGGAAGTAATATTGCAGTGGTTTGCGATCAATGAAAATCACGAACTGGCGACCTTTTGAAGACATATCAAAGTGCTGAGCGACAGAGTTGACATCTAGTAACGTATAACAAAACGTGCTGCAACTGTATTCTGCTGGTAACATATTTTTGAAGAAAAAATAGGGTGGTCCACGGTGTTCTTCGACGAACTGTTGAGGTTTGTAACCAACGGTTGTATTACATGTGTCTATCATCGTATTGTTAGTGACGTTCCAGTCGGAATGATGCAGCATACCTGCAGTAGCTTGTTCGACTTTGGCGAGGCCGAGAAGATGGGCACCTGCTTCTGACAACCCGACATTGGAGTAGGTCAGTTGAGAGCTGCACAAGCTGCGCGTAATGCGGGACAAATCGTCGGTAACATTAGTGAGTTGATGGAAGGCGGAACGTTGCCCAATTCGCTTGTGGTGTCTTCGATGAGCCGTTGAAACGCTTGAACGGCCCTCTGAAGATTAAACGGTACGCGTAGAAATTCACACAAGCCGAATGACATAATTATCGCATATTGTTGATGCCGGCGAAAGCATATGAAATTAGGTGGTAAGCGGGGACTAGATTGAGGTTTGGGAACACAAGACCTTCTTTGACGCCAGCCGTGAATTGTCTGAACATGGTTGACTGGGTACCTATCAGGTACCGTGGTATTGTTGCACGTCCGATAATCGTCACGTAGGAGCCAGTCATCTGACTTATGTCGACGTTATATGAACGGGCGAAGCCCTGGGACTATCTGATAGGCAAATAATTTTCAGTTCGAGCACACGCTCGAACTACGTGAGGGTTAGTTTCCAGTTTATCCGGTTCGAGCGACGGACGTTGACGAAAACCGGCGGGTCGGTCGTTCGGATGTGGTGCTGTATTGCATCAGTAACTGGCGGTGACAGAGCTAGCTGCCTAAACTTGGTAGGAAACTGCTCGACGAGTGGCGCGTAATTCATTTGTAACGACTCGGCAATAAAAGGGACTGATTAGAGCCGTGTAGATCAAAGTCCCAATAACAGACAAGTTCGTCTTTCGGTCGGTTAGCCGATAGGGTTGTGCGTCGAGCAGTAGGTCGTAACACCGGAAAAGGTCGCTGCGAATAGTTGGCATTCGGGAGCCCGAAACAATTAAGACCCGCCGGAAAGTACGACGATAACCAAAGTTCAGTACAGCCAAACGCTGACCGTGAAAGGTGGGAGACGTACATTCTGTTGCACTCTAAGTCGGCTGCGACTACGTGACGCTTCCGTGAGGCTCCGGTAGGATTTCAGCGATTTTTTCACAGGCTCCAGTTTAGAGGCTGAATCCATTCAGATCCAGTCAGTTTGCCGATTCGATGCAGCCGGTCATCATAAATAGGGTGTAGCATAGCTTTCGAGGGTTACAAAGAGTACCGAGAACACAGTAAAATACTAATCCAACGGAACAGAATGAGACACTAATTAAGAATTTTTTTAGTAGGTGGGAATATAATAAAACTTTGAAACGGTCCGCAGAAAAGCGGCTGTCTACCTCTAGTTAAAGTCTGTTGCAATGTTGATAATCTAATAAGAGTAAAACTATTGCTCAAGAAATGTTCGGCGTTGAGGCATATAGAGCACTTTGTCGTGGAAACCTTCGAATGTTGTTGGCCGCTTTAGCAGAAAAATGTCGCACGAATCCTGTGTTGAATGAAAAGCGTGTTTGGAGTATGTCACCGCGCAGTCTCTGGAACTCAACTGGATGGAGACAACAAACTTTAAGACGATCGTTTGAAGGGAAACACCACAGATCAGTGGCCATTTTGGTGCTACTCGCTGGACACGTTCGATGGTGAGTATGTCCTTTCTTCAAGCCGGTGTATACGACTTGATTAGCATACTCAAGCAGTGGTCTTATATCGACCCCAGTAAACCGCTTGGGAGGCATGCAGGTATATGCAGGGAAAGGCCTTTCAATCATCCCAAGAGTTCCGAATCCCTTTTACGGCAGCCATCTGGTGATGGTGAGAAAAGGTAAAACCGGTCGACTACCAAATCACCCGGGTCTTTTCTAAGGTCAACGTTCGCGATGTATGTTACACTTTGTATACCATGTATCACGAATAGGTTCCAGAAGTTCCTCCGAGCGACATATGTGCACACTTGCTGTCGTTTAGAGGGAGACTCCGGTCATCCGACCAGTACTTAATTTGGTCAAGATCCATCTGCAATCACAAGCGTTCCAGATTTCTAACTCATCAGCATTGAGGAAGGCGTTGCTAGAAATAAGGTTGGGGAGGTCATTGATTTACCTCAGAAAGAACAACGGACTACGTACGGATCCTTGAGACAATCCAGCGGAGACCGGCAAGTGAGAAGAAAGGTCAGATGCGATTTCTTCTCTGAAAGTCTTGTTACCAAGAAAGGATGTTTTTCAGTGAAAGACCTCCCTTTGGATTGTCAAAGTCTTTATCAGCGTCGTAGAAAATAGCATCCGAGATGCGGCGATTGTCTTTAACTTCTGTCAGGTTATCAGTGAAATGCAACATATTGGTTATGCGTGACCGGTCGGGCAGGAAGCCATGCTTAGTCTGGGAGAATATCATATTCATTGAGAAGTTTAACAGAAAAACCAAACATCCTGGCTTCGCGTAACCATTACACTTGCAAACCGACTTTGAGCAACGTGAGGACACTGAGGGACAGTGTTTTTCTGATGTAAGGGTTCGAACAATAGTCCTGTGAAAAGAGACAAGCAGAAACAAGCTTGAGTCAAAGGTCTAGTGAAACGCGCACATGAGTTGCACAATTGAGAACCAAAATGGCGCCAACAACAAGGCAGAATGATGCGGTACAGAGAGAGTGCTTAAGAATGTCGCGTTTTAACATGCTATCCATTATTTTGCATGGGATGCTGGTGAGGTTGATCGGCCGACAGCTAGCATGAGAGTGCCCATCGCCTGCCTTGAATATAGGTACGACAGTGGTCCGAGGTTTTTGTCCAAACAGATTATGGAGGGGTTACGTCGAACTGAGGAACGCTTCTGTGATGATCCGGAGATGGATCGCATCCGGTTCCATAGCACTATAAGGAGTGATCTTCAACAAGTGAGTAGCGTGCGGCCGAAACCAGCGAGCACGTACACGATGAACTTCAACTGCGCGATGGAGCGTGCTGCTGTGATGCTGACGACGTTTCCGTTCCCGTTCGTGTAAGTCGTGTGCATGGCCTTTGGCCTTTGGCATTCGTGAGAGGCACGCTCGGATGTGCGCGATCATGACAGATAATTACAGGTGGGTACAAATCAACAAATGTTATATTATAAGATAAACATGAAGTCTGCCGATAGAAGAAAGCATATCCAGAAATAAACGGGTTGCGTTCTGCAAAATTTTGATGCATGCACCAGGGAAAGAAATAGTTCGCTTGTTCCACAGATTCAGTTCAAAAGATGAGATGTTACACTAATTTTTCTTATACAAGGTTATGTAGGGGACGATGTTTCAAATATTTCAAGGTCATGCCGGGAAATACGTGCAAATGCATCTTCGAAGGATTTCGCCGTTATTCGACGTAATTACCTTCGGGAAAATGTTGGAGTGGTTCGTCTTCGCCGAGCAGCAATGTGAATTTTCAAAATGCGGCGATGATTAAGCGAACTTCAGCGCAGGATATTCTCGATTGCTTGGAAACCTCAAAAAGTTGAAAATTCGCGAACCGCTCGGCCACTACCGGACTTCGAACGTCCACTCATCGCGGCCAATGACTGAGCTACAATCTATATTCCTTGGCACGAAACAGTTAACTAATGGTTAACGAGTAGGGTTTGAGGCAGGGAAGACAGCACGAGATGTGAATTGAGGTTTCAATGCACTTATGTGAGGTAAACGTGGGCAGTATTTTTCAGTTTTCTTTGGAGAGTTTTTGTATGCTAGTCAAATAAACCGTCAATATCGGATACCAACAACTATAGCCTGATGGTTTATCAGGGTGAATAGGTTATTACGAATGAGCATACATATAATATGTGAGCTATAATCCTGTTTTTTTTTGTTTTAAGTACACCTCTGTATATAGGGTCAATGTTTAAGCTAGAATCTATATTTCATAGCAGCTTTGCTACCTGAAAGCGTACTTGTTCGGAGAAATTGAAGGAGTTTGAATACCATATTCCTAGATCTCGAACGGTTGTGGCGGTGTCAATATGATGACCATCTAGTGAGACAGACCCATTGGGTATTTGACAGCCATGAGTGATGATGTTCGACCCGTTTGCTGTAAACGTCTTGAGCCATGTTTTGCACCACGACTCCAATGATGCTAGATCGTGTCGTATATTTTGTGGACATAAGTCGAGGTTGGCGGGCTGTCGAAAAGTGTATAAAATTTTGATATCGTCAGCAAACAACAAGGGA
>LOND01001442.1:0-10163 GCA_014220965.1 Paragonimus kellicotti | reverse complement strand
TTGTACATTATTCCCTCTAAGACTTGTTCGTTTAGTAGAAGCCGTGTTCACTATGAACGACACTGGCATGTTACAAGTAACATAGCCCATGTTGTAATATGCAAATTCGGGATGTTCATTAGAGCTTCTGTTTTTCATCAAAATATGAAAATGAGTGAGGGTGCATAAAATTATCCAACCGCTATGTATTTTCTCCATCACTAAATCAGTTGCTTCATATCTAACTATTGATCATTGTGGGCCTTATCAATTCTGTCGAATCCGGAACAATTCAACAATATGGATTCGACTCTATTTTCGGAGTACTGGTGAGCATTGCCATTCAGATTATCATATATTGTTTTATGATTACACGCATGTATTAAGAAGATAATGAGTCTCACAAAACTAACGGAGATAAGGTTCAGTTTGGCGAACAATTTTAGACTTCAACAATACCGTGTTTGACCTTCTTCCAATAGGATAATTCATTCACTACCGATGAGAGTTTTAGGACAATTAACCATTCGTTGATGAAAATCGTCACTACAACAAAATTTGGTTGCAAGTTTGTGCTAAAATAGCTCTGTAGACCGACACGTTTGTAAAAAATACGGTCCAGGTTTCAAGGGAATGGTCGTATTATTTTAATCTAATCACTTTGTGAACAATCCATATGCGTTTTTCTTTGAAATTCATGGAAACCAATCAAATGATAATGTGAAATTGTGGAAATTTTCCGTTCCAGTGAATTCGATCGATACGACGTCCTTCCACTCTCTGTCACAAATTAATTGGTTCACAACAACATCAAGAGTTGTGTACAGAAGATTTTACGACGCGAACACTGGATGACTTAGCGTTCACGTACAGCATAGAGATGAACTTGCATGTCGACTTTCCACATGAGGTAAGAAATTGTTTTCAAAATTGTCATAATAAATCAATATTCATTTCGACTGTGCTGAAGATAATACAAATATTTCAGCGCTGTGAACCTGATCACTTCAAGCGAACACATTCTTCTTGTTATACAGGTAACCCTAGATGTGGTCAGCTGTATTGAATTAGCACAACGTATCGCAAACGGTTATCACTCTATTTGGAAAGGCAAATTAGTTGGTTACCCAGATTATTTGGTCGTTTCGGACACAGCCTCTTCACGATGCTGGCATTAGATTTTTTCTACCGTTGATAGGGATAAACGAGGTGATCTCAGTTAACATCAACCAGGAGGTTCGTGTGTCATGTGCTATTGCACGGCGGTCGTTTCAGAAATAGATCCTGATGGCACAAGCTAGTCCCCTGATGTGCGAATTGTAAATGACATGAACTCATGCCTTAAGTATGCATGAATGTTGATCAAATGTTTTATACATGTTACAATATACGTCCAACTGAAACATGCATGATAATGAAACATGTGCATGAGTAACCTTATTACAGAGTAAACGTTCTGTTTTCAGTGGGTTGGCCGCTGGTACGTTTTGATGTACAATTCAACGGGAAATTTGTGGGCCTCTACTTATCTCGCCGTCGTCATCTACGATTGAAGTGACATGCACGCGACTTGCCTATTACAATGCTGAGTATATTCAGATTGGTTCATGAAGTACATTACGCACTTTGAATTCGAGTAAATTTTACTTGCGATAGTTTTAGATGAATGTTTTGTGCACCCCATATTACTGTGTAATTGTTAATTTGCGACTACCTTCTGCTGAAATAAAATGTGTTTCCCTGACTTCAGGTTATGACCACCGCGTCGAACATGGCTCTCAGTTCGGACTAGTTTATTGCACTAGCTTGTAGTTAGCTTCCTAGTAACACCAGTCAAATTTGAGACAGTCGGTCGTAAGCGTTCCTTGTTCTGTATTGCGTCGAGATAAATTACGGTATGCGCGATATTGTAAGCGGGAGGACATTATTGCGGCGGTAAACGAACGGTTCCACACAATGGCAGTTGCGTAGAGCTTTCCAGATGTGGTCACCAGAACATTTTGAACAAATTGTGACTACTGAAATTGGAGTTATACATTTCGAATTATGTCATTCTGATTACTGATTTTCACAGGGAACAAATGAACTCAGTGCACTGTTTTGGTGGAGTCGTCTAGTTCTTCTAATTAGCACGAGCTCGCTCCAAAATAAATGAAGCTTCGGTCATTCCAAGTTCATCTGCCTGGTTACTGTTTTAGAACCGTCGGAAACTGGTCCAGTGTGCAAAAATGTTAACCTATCATGCAACAATTCTGATATAACTTCTGCTAGACAATACCTAACTTTCACTTCAGCAGGGATACTTTTCGATTTGTGGGAACTCACTTGCAAACAGGAGTTAATTTTCTTCAACCTTGTTAGTCAAGTCCAACTTGGTGTAAGCTGCACTTCTAGCACAGCTATAGTCATTCTAAAATAGTAGCTTCAACTAAGCCGTTCTGCGTATGCACAGAGAGACAGCAGAATATTTGCGAGCTCTCAAAGGTTGTAAACAGAATATCTCATAACGATTGCAACGCGTGGCAAAAGTATTTATGTGCTACCGACTTTATTTCGACGCAGGCAAAATAAACGTGTTGTGCCGTTAACGGTCCATTCATGTTACGAGTAGGAGCTCACCGGTTAACTGCTCACGAAGTTGGTTATCTTGATATTATCATGGGATCCGTGTTTTTTGTGATATATTTATCATAGCGTTACTGTTGACCGTTTGAATTTCAACAGGTACATTTCGAACGATTGAAAGCTTCCAAAAGATAAATTCTCGTTCGCGTGCAAATCGCGATGAGTTTTTAATCTCTGTATGGTTAGACGGAAGCTGTTGTTTGCTTTCGGTACTAGATCCATGATTTACTAGCACTGGTATACAGATAATACTCAAAATTGGAGAGTTACTTTTCTCCCATCAATATTGTGAACAATTATTTGGTTTTCACGTTATCTGGCTCAGTGGTTGCGCTTCTTTAACTCTCAACTGATCCGTTTCTCTACACCTATATCTTCTCCTAACGTTAAGCTTAGAACGCAGACCCAGTCGGATTCGCGAGATGTGGTTCACTAAGTAGATTGTGTGTGCTTAGTTTACAAATGCCGTCGACAACCATCAACGTTGGAGCATGCAGACACATGATTATCTGAATAACATATGTTTCTTGGCTTATCCTTACCTGTTGATACAGCGCCTCTTCAGGGTCCAGATGATGTATGAACTAGACACTAGCAGCATTTTAGCAAGATGCCAAAATGTTAACGATACTTGGGCATTTTCAACTGTATATCCCAAGTTGAACATCACTCAAAACTGACCGCAGTTGTCGCGTTCCCATAGACTTTCCAGTTGGCTTCGTTCAAAAAAATTAGGCTCAAGTTTCACTCTCCTTAGAGATGGTCAGTAGGGCATATCCCTAGTCAAATGCGGTACTTATATTCGGGCCACGTGTTCATGAGGCAACCGTGTTTACCACTGCGCCATTGACCTCACATTAGGCACGACCGAATTATCATATGTGAACGCTCAACCACTTTCGCTTGTGAGTAATGATCAGGTTGCCCGATCGTCTCGATAGGAGACACAGTTACTGTCTGTTAACTCCAATCGATAACCCCGCGATTAGGACATTCTAGACAGGTATTCATCTGTATCTGTATCTGTTTAAATCATAAGTTCAGTTGAGACAGAGTTGCTCATCGTGTGATCATTGATTAGAGTTATTATATCTTCTCTGGAGGTGATTAGTAAACAAATACGGCTGAGCGTTTGCAGATGCTGACTCCGTTTTGCTTAAGTTGGGTTCAGTGATCCATACAGTTACTTCATGAAATCCTGGCGATGATGAAGGCATGAACAACTCATGGAACTCCAATGGTAGTGTGATAAGTGTAACCAGATAAATGTTTTGAATTTACTTCTCAAGTCCTTTGCTGATCAAGCGTAGATCAAAAAACTCACTTTCTAATCTGGCACACACTGGTGACCTTTTTGAATACGAACATCATGCTTCTGCATTTTACGTGCCCTAGCGGGAAGGAAACGTAGTCACAGCATCATAACGTTCATGAGAGTGGCGAGGTTTGCGAGTCTCCTGAGCGACAAAATTACGGAAAAGGTCAGTGTCTGTTATGTCTTAGTCACGAGAGGAGTCATGAAGTTGGTCAGTGTCCTCAGTTTGGATCCCAAAATCATAGAAATATGCTGTATGTAGCTTTTCATAAGGCTAACGATTCAACGTAGGCTTGTAAACCAGGGGATGGTTTCACTTCTTAGCCATGGGAAACCTGTGGCCACTCACCACTTCGTCCAATTTGACAAATAATCACACAATCACTAACATTACAGTTTAATACGGCGATCGATTTGCTTTGGTTCGGATTACTGGTCCGTCCAACATGGAACTGTGTCACGACAATTGTGGTCAAGCAAACCCAGTCAAGTAGGACACTCGATTATAAAACGGACAGACAAATTATAACTGTCAATGAAATAAACCAATATGCCAAGATAACGTGAATGTGCATTGTTTCATCCCATCATAATGGTGTGAAACCGGAGCCAAAAATGCCGGAGAATGTAGAATCGGGTGCCAATTTAGTGGGCATTATTTGAAGCAAAATTTACTAAATTTACTTATCAACACGAACGTTGATTGATGGTGGTGAAATGTAACGAAGACCGCCATGCAAAAAACTGCATCGTTTGTTTGTTTCATACATCTGTTTTACAGTGCTCTACACATTTTTCATTCCGCTCGAAAAACGAAACGAACATACCTTATGTGCGGTCAACCAGGTGGTTTAATATTCTACTATTATTATTCCATCAGTCCCGCGTGCGCGTCGTTTCTGTTCGGTCGTGTGTTGTTATCGCCTGTAGTTGTGGATGTCAGGTTGATGTTTCTTGCTGACCGATGTATACATTCAATATTACACTCAGAATCTGTCAAGATGAACCACATGCATGGAAACATTTCCCTATATAGAAAAAAAGTTTGAACATGTATGCGTGATACTCAATATATTTCTAGGCTGTAGTGACTTAGAAGACTGACGTGAGGACTTTATTCACTACAACTCTATTATTACAACCGAGGTTATCTCGTCAGAAGTGGTCAGCCATCCGCAGCTATACTTTGAAGGATATATATTATTCATTCCATCCTCGTGGGCTGTGGCCTCGAAAGTAACAGACAGGGACATTCGCACTCTAGTGACTCTTCACCACTGTTCCAACAATCACTTCGGGCTAATTGAAGTTCGTGCCGAACCCAGTGAATATCATGTACGTTTTGTGGTAGGCAAATACATTTATATATATTGAGCATCACCCACGACTGATCCTAGCTGTCGCCACCCTATAGACTTCACATTCGGCCTCTTCTAAGATGAAGGACCAGATTCGCATTTCCTCTCTTTTCAGAGCTCATCCGTGGTGCATATCCTAATCACGGCGGGGATAAGAATTCTCCGTGACACTTTCAGGACAGTAACTGTCTCCTCTCGAGACGATCGGGCAACCTGATCATTACTCACAAGCGAAAGTGGTTGAGCGTTCACACATGGCAATTCGGTCGTGCCTAATGTGAGGTCAGTGGCGATGTGGTCAACAAAAGTGTCCATGAAAGCGTGGCCGGGTCTCTAGTCTCGGCCATGGGAAGGATATACACTGCTGACGAGCTCTTATGAGGACGCAAATGTAACCTTGTACTTTTTCTGAAAGGGGCTGGCTTGGAAGTCTATCTGAATCCGGACGCTACGGTCGCATGTGGTTGATGTTCAGTCTGTATGAAAAACAAAATTCCCTTCTACACAACAGAAAATATAGTTATGTCCGTTTCTGGTTGTGCGATATGAGGTAGTGTTTGCTAAGCACATTTTAACAGCCCTTTCAGATATGTTCATTGATGCTTACCCTTCTCTTGCACTGAGAGTTTCATCCTGCGTGGTATGCTTCACACCACAGGAGGAGTCGTCTCTCAGGGACGATGAACCTGTATCAATCAAGATGCTGTGAGGTTTCAGACCGCAATGGAGAACTACATTCATCACTGACCTGTTAGGTGAACGTCATTTACGAATTTACAAGGTTTAGTGATGTAGTCGCGAATTTTCGATGAACACACTGAGTCCTCTAAACAGAGCTCACTTGGTTTGTCGTAATATGAGCATTGTATCTCAACGTCGTTTATTAATGAAAGCCTAGCAACAATTGTATTGTTACGTTGCACGTTAATTTTCCACAAAATATGTCATTTCAATCAGGCGCTTCATAACTTTCCATCGAACACTTCGCTGACCACAAAAAATACTAGGGTTATTGCTTTCGCATTGTAACACTGAGGCAACATTAATGTATTCTTTGTTACCGACGTCTCTCTGACCTTAAGTTAATTTGAACTGTCCTGATTAACGCTTCATGGTGTACCATATAACAGCCGAACCCGGTAGGGATCGAAATGTCGTGGAATAACTCTGCCTAAAACTATCCAGCTGAAGTTTCGAGCGGACATACTTGAAAACGAAAGTGACTGTTAACTTGTAAACTGACCACTGATAACTTACATAAACTCGGATATGAATAGATTGGAAATTGGGGACGACTTAAGTGCGGTGATCTGCAATTTTCACAAGTAAACTATAATACATCATGTGGACATTGTCTGTGGGTCAACACGAGGGATCAGGTTAGAAGTTGCGCGGAATTGAATGCGATTTCGAAGAAATGGGGAGTGATTTAGCCGACGACTGATTGATAAGGAGTTGAATACTGAGATAGGTTTCGATGCGATATTGCCCGATTGATTCTGACGGCTGATTTCGGAAACATCGCAGTTTTTAAGAAGGTTGTAGAGTGGACTAATCGACATTTTTGTCAAACTAAACAGAATTGTACTATGCCAGTGTCGAATGCCTGTGATGTTCCGATAAGAGGGCGGAGTTTCCGCCTAAATATCCTGTAAAACAGACCCTTCACGTGAACTGTCGTTGCATTCTTGACAGACCGTTACTCTTGCCGAGGTAAACGAATCTGGGAAGTTAGCATGTGTTGAAAAGCGACCTGTTGAAACTGTTTCAATATGCTTCCGTACGTTGTTAGAAATTGAGAGTCCGAATCGGACTAATCCATCTGACTAAAGATCAACTTGGAGTGCAAAACGGGGCTGAGTATATATTTTTCTATATTCGTTTGAAATATTTGTTGTGTACGTCGAGAGAATGTACGGCACTTTTTATTTGCAGGAGGCAGTATACGTTCTTGAATTTTCGATGACTATATAGTGAGATTCGAAAAGAAGACCTGATAATGACATACAACCTCGTCAGGTAGTAACTTTTCATTGAAAATAGAATCCAAATGTCGTGAACAACCCATCAGATATTTGTCAGCACCCATGATGCACTTACGAATGACCTAGTCTGACCTATTTCCAGATTTCGCTCGTAGATATTTTGTGAATGGAATAAGTTTTTGCTTAGTAGCAACAGTTCTCATTTCGGACCTAGCTTATAGCCCCCTTGTAACGTGAACAATACGTTTACATTGGTGAACAAGCTACGCTGGTCGAGTGGGTACATGAGTCTAAAAAGCACTTTGAACAAATGGCAGTGGATACAAGATGTTGTCATTCCGGAAGGGCTGCACACATGCAAAAAATTAGATCTGTCACGTCGACAAACCACATAAAGAAATGACACTTGACTCCATCTGACTCTGTAATCAATGACGATCACTGGGAAGTTGAAAGTAAGCCGATCAAAGGCTTGTGAATATACCTAGAGCGCCAATTGGCTGAACGATCAAAAGAGACGGAACAAGCCTCTCATTCGAGGATAACAGACTTCAAGACGTCTGAGTTCCCGTGATCCGCTGGATCAATACTGTTGAAGCCACGCTACGAGAGTGGCTAACATTCCGCTTACTCTTTCGATCGTAAACGTAAAACCCTATAGTACACAGCACATACAACTAGCAGCAAATATTGAAACGGCCATCAGTCCAAAGACAGAAAGAATGCATGGACCAACAATTTATGCACGCACAGAGCCGGACTGCAGGGATTCGTTAACATCCGACCCCGTGAATGCAATGCAATTCCAGATTCCGTTTGCTAAACAATACTCAAAACGGAGTTGGCGTGATCAACAACGTCATCGGTTTCCAAACGAGCTTCGAAATAGAGGGGATGAGATTTAGACTCGCTCGGCCTGTTGCCGTAACGTGTTGCGTCGTCGTGCGCGCTGAAGACTTCGGTGAATGTTTAGCCATTTTTGTAGTAGGTAATCTCATTTTTTCTAATCTCGCTCAATATGAGGAGGAAACAAACAACTTGTTATTTCTAAACATTTCACTCCTCAGATGGTCGAATGGCTATTCACAACGCTCAGTCTACCGCAAGACCTTTTGAAGCGGTTCAGCTCAGTTCAGTTCACAGCAAGTGGCGGCTATCAACTTGATAGACCAGTTTCTCGTGCTGTTAGGCTGCAGCTTCCAGCGCTTCAAATGCATTTACCATTCTCCTCTCTTGCGCTGATGACTTATAAACGAGGTCTAGCGCATTTCCCGCTTCACGGAATCTGAATTTTCCGTGCCAATGACCGTTTACAAAGTGACGAGGGGAGATTGTAGATGTTGTTCGTAAACAACTGTCCACAGAAGTTTGTCGATATTCAAAACCAGGAATGACCGATCGAGACTGCTGTGTGTACGTTTCTGAGATGTGGTTCATACTGGACACATATTTGGAAGGCGACCATACCACAACTCGCATAAATCAAGGACTGTAGTTAGCTACTTGTGTCTGCCACGAAGCACCCAACTTCTTCCACTGTGTTCAATGATATTATGGACATCCTGGAAGGTCCGCCCGAAAAATTTATTCAACCTCGTGATGAATTCCTAACTGGCGCTAGGTTGACTAACCTAGGGTATGAGGACGAAATTGTCTTGCTTAACTTTTTTGGAAATATGCAGAATGCTGAGCACGGTGAGTAACCGGGTTGAAATTCATGGAGTGCGTTTCGCACCTCCAAATTGCAAAGCGCCGCTTCTGGACAACAGCATTTCGGACACTGACCTCCTTGTTGCAGGCAGTCCGTTGGAGACTGTGAACAATTTCAGGTTACATTATTTCAACACGTTGTTTTTCTGCTGATGAGATACTAGTGGAGGATAACAAAATCACGAGTTAGCCTTGCCAACCTGAGTTATCAGGGAGTCGAGAAGGTGTTCGATGGTCGCTGGAGGGAAGGTAACAAAATACATGTATGCGTTCCATTTTGCAGTGTAGTTCGGATACGTGGCCTGTCCTCAACGAAAACCTCAACACAATTGCAATGCTTGACTGCCATTTTCTCCGCCAAACGTTTCACATCGAGTGGATGTATCGCATCAGCAATACAGTCGTTCCGTGGCGCGTATTCCTCGGCTGATCAGGATGCGTGAAGAATTGGTCAACCGATCACGTTGCACAATATGCGACAGTTGGATTGCATGATCCAAATGTCATATGGGCCTTCGCCTCACTAGGTGTTACAAGCCCAGACCATTGAGAGATGGGTGGACTTACGAGGCGGTCAGACGACGAGGCGATCATGAAATAAGGAGGCTGGTTCTGCCCAATTGAGTTACGGGGCGGCCGCCTGCCAGGCTAGGGTCCACCTGAACACACAATCCGGAAAAACATTACGCTGTGGTCAGTGTACCATTAGCATTCATACCATTCCTATGAAGTTTCCTGTTCAAAGTATAAAGATCTCATTTTTGCTTGCTTTTACGTCATTTCAACAAGACCAAGGTGGTGTTCCAGGTTCAAACGATAAACGGGGCCGCACTGCCAGTGTGCACATGAGAAGACTGACAATAATATGGAAGAATTGATTCTCACGGACTGAAAGGAGGCGAACCCGCCAGGGGCAGATGGAGTGGGAAGTTTAACATCCATACCGTGTCACGTTTCCGTCAAATTATTTGACTGGCATACAAAAACTCTCCAAAGAAAACTGAAGAAAAAATGCTGCCCACGTTTACCTCACATGAGTGCGCTGAAAGCTCAATTCATATCTCGTGTTGTCTTCCCTGCATTAAACCCTACTTGTTTACGGTTACCAACCGTCTTGTGCTATGAAATATAGATTGTAGCTTAAACATTGACCTTATAAAACAGGCCAATGTAGAAACTACGTTTGGAATT